>OY821518.1:179429141-179747785 GCA_963682025.1 Cordilura impudica | reverse complement strand
GCTTCCTGGTCACAGTAAGGCCTCATATGGCAAACGAAAATTGTAAAAAGTAAATCGCGTTTTGAAAGAAAAAGTATACAGTGCAATAGATTACGGTAAAGTTGAAAATTTTGATATTGCTGAGGGTAATATTGATATGGATGCAGAATTGATAAAGACCGCACAAGATTTTGATAATCATAATCATAATCATAATCATAATCATAATCATAATCATAATCATAATCATAATCATAATCATAATCATAATCATAATCATAATCATAATCATAATCATAATCATAATCATAATCATAATCATAATCATAATCATAATCATAATCATAATCATAATCATAATCATAATCATAATCATAATCATAATCATAATCATAATCATAATCATAATCATAATCATAATCATAATCATAATCATAATCATAATCATAATCATAATCATAATCATAATCATAATCATAATCATAATCATAATCATAATCATAATCATAATCATAATCATAATCATAATCATAATCATAATCATAATCATAATCATAATCATAATCATAATCATAATCATAATCATAATCATAATCATAATCATAATCATAATCATAATCATAATCATAATCATAATCATAATCATAATCATAATCATAATCATAATCATAATCATAATCATAATCATAATCATAATCATAATCATAATCATAATCATAATCATAATCATAATCATAATCATAATCATAATCATAATCATAATCATAATCATAATCATAATCATAATCATAATCATAATCATAATCATAATCATAATCATAATCATAATCATAATCATAATCATAATCATAATCATAATCATAATCATAATCATAATCATAATCATAATCATAATCATAATCATAATCATAATCATAATCATAATCATAATCATAATCATAATCATAATCATAATCATAATCATAATCATAATCATAATCATAATCATAATCATAATCATAATCATAATCATAATCATAATCATAATCATAATCATAATCATAATCATAATCATAATCATAATCATAATCATAATCATAATCATAATCATAATCATAATCATAATCATAATCATAATCATAATCATAATCATAATCATAATCATAATCATAATCATAATCATAATCATAATCATAATCATAATCATAATCATAATCATAATCATAATCATAATCATAATCATAATCATAATCATAATCATAATCATAATCATAATCATAATCATAATCATAATCATAATCATAATCATAATCATAATCATAATCATAATCATAATCATAATCATAATCATAATCATAATCATAATCATAATCATAATCATAATCATAATCATAATCATAATCATAATCATAATCATAATCATAATCATAATCATAATCATAATCATAATCATAATCATAATCATAATCATAATCATAATCATAATCATAATCATAATCATAATCATAATCATAATCATAATCATAATCATAATCATAATCATAATCATAATCATAATCATAATCATAATCATAATCATAATCATAATCATAATCATAATCATAATCATAATCATAATCATAATCATAATCATAATCATAATCATAATCATAATCATAATCATAATCATAATCATAATCATAATCATAATCATAATCATAATCATAATCATAATCATAATCATAATCATAATCATAATCATAATCATAATCATAATCATAATCATAATCATAATCATAATCATAATCATAATCATAATCATAATCATAATCATAATCATAATCATAATCATAATCATAATCATAATCATAATCATAATCATAATCATAATCATAATCATAATCATAATCATAATCATAATCATAATCATAATCATAATCATAATCATAATCATAATCATAATCATAATCATAATCATAATCATAATCATAATCATAATCATAATCATAATCATAATCATAATCATAATCATAATCATAATCATAATCATAATCATAATCATAATCATAATCATAATCATAATCATAATCATAATCATAATCATAATCATAATCATAATCATAATCATAATCATAATCATAATCATAATCATAATCATAATCATAATCATAATCATAATCATAATCATAATCATAATCATAATCATAATCATAATCATAATCATAATCATAATCATAATCATAATCATAATCATAATCATAATCATAATCATAATCATAATCATAATCATAATCATAATCATAATCATAATCATAATCATAATCATAATCATAATCATAATCATAATCATAATCATAATCATAATCATAATCATAATCATAATCATAATCATAATCATAATCATAATCATAATCATAATCATAATCATAATCATAATCATAATCATAATCATAATCATAATCATAATCATAATCATAATCATAATCATAATCATAATCATAATCATAATCATAATCATAATCATAATCATAATCATAATCATAATCATAATCATAATCATAATCATAATCATAATCATAATCATAATCATAATCATAATCATAATCATAATCATAATCATAATCATAATCATAATCATAATCATAATCATAATCATAATCATAATCATAATCATAATCATAATCATAATCATAATCATAATCATAATCATAATCATAATCATAATCATAATCATAATCATAATCATAATCATAATCATAATCATAATCATAATCATAATCATAATCATAATCATAATCATAATCATAATCATAATCATAATCATAATCATAATCATAATCATAATCATAATCATAATCATAATCATAATCATAATCATAATCATAATCATAATCATAATCATAATCATAATCATAATCATAATCATAATCATAATCATAATCATAATCATAATCATAATCATAATCATAATCATAATCATAATCATAATCATAATCATAATCATAATCATAATCATAATCATAATCATAATCATAATCATAATCATAATCATAATCATAATCATAATCATAATCATAATCATAATCATAATCATAATCATAATCATAATCATAATCATAATCATAATCATAATCATAATCATAATCATAATCATAATCATAATCATAATCATAATCATAATCATAATCATAATCATAATCATAATCATAATCATAATCATAATCATAATCATAATCATAATCATAATCATAATCATAATCATAATCATAATCATAATCATAATCATAATCATAATCATAATCATAATCATAATCATAATCATAATCATAATCATAATCATAATCATAATCATAATCATAATCATAATCATAATCATAATCATAATCATAATCATAATCATAATCATAATCATAATCATAATCATAATCATAATCATAATCATAATCATAATCATAATCATAATCATAATCATAATCATAATCATAATCATAATCATAATCATAATCATAATCATAATCATAATCATAATCATAATCATAATCATAATCATAATCATAATCATAATCATAATCATAATCATAATCATAATCATAATCATAATCATAATCATAATCATAATCATAATCATAATCATAATCATAATCATAATCATAATCATAATCATAATCATAATCATAATCATAATCATAATCATAATCATAATCATAATCATAATCATAATCATAATCATAATCATAATCATAATCATAATCATAATCATAATCATAATCATAATCATAATCATAATCATAATCATAATCATAATCATAATCATAATCATAATCATAATCATAATCATAATCATAATCATAATCATAATCATAATCATAATCATAATCATAATCATAATCATAATCATAATCATAATCATAATCATAATCATAATCATAATCATAATCATAATCATAATCATAATCATAATCATAATCATAATCATAATCATAATCATAATCATAATCATAATCATAATCATAATCATAATCATAATCATAATCATAATCATAATCATAATCATAATCATAATCATAATCATAATCATAATCATAATCATAATCATAATCATAATCATAATCATAATCATAATCATAATCATAATCATAATCATAATCATAATCATAATCATAATCATAATCATAATCATAATCATAATCATAATCATAATCATAATCATAATCATAATCATAATCATAATCATAATCATAATCATAATCATAATCATAATCATAATCATAATCATAATCATAATCATAATCATAATCATAATCATAATCATAATCATAATCATAATCATAATCATAATCATAATCATAATCATAATCATAATCATAATCATAATCATAATCATAATCATAATCATAATCATAATCATAATCATAATCATAATCATAATCATAATCATAATCATAATCATAATCATAATCATAATCATAATCATAATCATAATCATAATCATAATCATAATCATAATCATAATCATAATCATAATCATAATCATAATCATAATCATAATCATAATCATAATCATAATCATAATCATAATCATAATCATAATCATAATCATAATCATAATCATAATCATAATCATAATCATAATCATAATCATAATCATAATCATAATCATAATCATAATCATAATCATAATCATAATCATAATCATAATCATAATCATAATCATAATCATAATCATAATCATAATCATAATCATAATCATAATCATAATCATAATCATAATCATAATCATAATCATAATCATAATCATAATCATAATCATAATCATAATCATAATCATAATCATAATCATAATCATAATCATAATCATAATCATAATCATAATCATAATCATAATCATAATCATAATCATAATCATAATCATAATCATAATCATAATCATAATCATAATCATAATCATAATCATAATCATAATCATAATCATAATCATAATCATAATCATAATCATAATCATAATCATAATCATAATCATAATCATAATCATAATCATAATCATAATCATAATCATAATCATAATCATAATCATAATCATAATCATAATCATAATCATAATCATAATCATAATCATAATCATAATCATAATCATAATCATAATCATAATCATAATCATAATCATAATCATAATCATAATCATAATCATAATCATAATCATAATCATAATCATAATCATAATCATAATCATAATCATAATCATAATCATAATCATAATCATAATCATAATCATAATCATAATCATAATCATAATCATAATCATAATCATAATCATAATCATAATCATAATCATAATCATAATCATAATCATAATCATAATCATAATCATAATCATAATCATAATCATAATCATAATCATAATCATAATCATAATCATAATCATAATCATAATCATAATCATAATCATAATCATAATCATAATCATAATCATAATCATAATCATAATCATAATCATAATCATAATCATAATCATAATCATAATCATAATCATAATCATAATCATAATCATAATCATAATCATAATCATAATCATAATCATAATCATAATCATAATCATAATCATAATCATAATCATAATCATAATCATAATCATAATCATAATCATAATCATAATCATAATCATAATCATAATCATAATCATAATCATAATCATAATCATAATCATAATCATAATCATAATCATAATCATAATCATAATCATAATCATAATCATAATCATAATCATAATCATAATCATAATCATAATCATAATCATAATCATAATCATAATCATAATCATAATCATAATCATAATCATAATCATAATCATAATCATAATCATAATCATAATCATAATCATAATCATAATCATAATCATAATCATAATCATAATCATAATCATAATCATAATCATAATCATAATCATAATCATAATCATAATCATAATCATAATCATAATCATAATCATAATCATAATCATAATCATAATCATAATCATAATCATAATCATAATCATAATCATAATCATAATCATAATCATAATCATAATCATAATCATAATCATAATCATAATCATAATCATAATCATAATCATAATCATAATCATAATCATAATCATAATCATAATCATAATCATAATCATAATCATAATCATAATCATAATCATAATCATAATCATAATCATAATCATAATCATAATCATAATCATAATCATAATCATAATCATAATCATAATCATAATCATAATCATAATCATAATCATAATCATAATCATAATCATAATCATAATCATAATCATAATCATAATCATAATCATAATCATAATCATAATCATAATCATAATCATAATCATAATCATAATCATAATCATAATCATAATCATAATCATAATCATAATCATAATCATAATCATAATCATAATCATAATCATAATCATAATCATAATCATAATCATAATCATAATCATAATCATAATCATAATCATAATCATAATCATAATCATAATCATAATCATAATCATAATCATAATCATAATCATAATCATAATCATAATCATAATCATAATCATAATCATAATCATAATCATAATCATAATCATAATCATAATCATAATCATAATCATAATCATAATCATAATCATAATCATAATCATAATCATAATCATAATCATAATCATAATCATAATCATAATCATAATCATAATCATAATCATAACATAATCATAATCATAATCATAATCATAATCATAATCATAATCATAATCATAATCATAATCATAATCATAATCATAATCATAATCATAATCATAATCATAATCATAATCATAATCATAATCATAATCATAATCATAATCATAATCATAATCATAATCATAATCATAATCATAATCATAATCATAATCATAATCATAATCATAATCATAATCATAATCATAATCATAATCATAATCATAATCATAATCATAATCATAATCATAATCATAATCATAATCATAATCATAATCATAATCATAATCATAATCATAATCATAATCATAATCATAATCATAATCATAATCATAATCATAATCATAATCATAATCATAATCATAATCATAATCATAATCATAATCATAATCATAATCATAATCATAATCATAATCATAATCATAATCATAATCATAATCATAATCATAATCATAATCATAATCATAATCATAATCATAATCATAATCATAATCATAATCATAATCATAATCATAATCATAATCATAATCATAATCATAATCATAATCATAATCATAATCATAATCATAATCATAATCATAATCATAATCATAATCATAATCATAATCATAATCATAATCATAATCATAATCATAATCATAATCATAATCATAATCATAATCATAATCATAATCATAATCATAATCATAATCATAATCATAATCATAATCATAATCATAATCATAATCATAATCATAATCATAATCATAATCATAATCATAATCATAATCATAATCATAATCATAATCATAATCATAATCATAATCATAATCATAATCATAATCATAATCATAATCATAATCATAATCATAATCATAATCATAATCATAATCATAATCATAATCATAATCATAATCATAATCATAATCATAATCATAATCATAATCATAATCATAATCATAATCATAATCATAATCATAATCATAATCATAATCATAATCATAATCATAATCATAATCATAATCATAATCATAATCATAATCATAATCATAATCATAATCATAATCATAATCATAATCATAATCATAATCATAATCATAATCATAATCATAATCATAATCATAATCATAATCATAATCATAATCATAATCATAATCATAATCATAATCATAATCATAATCATAATCATAATCATAATCATAATCATAATCATAATCATAATCATAATCATAATCATAATCATAATCATAATCATAATCATAATCATAATCATAATCATAATCATAATCATAATCATAATCATAATCATAATCATAATCATAATCATAATCATAATCATAATCATAATCATAATCATAATCATAATCATAATCATAATCATAATCATAATCATAATCATAATCATAATCATAATCATAATCATAATCATAATCATAATCATAATCATAATCATAATCATAATCATAATCATAATCATAATCATAATCATAATCATAATCATAATCATAATCATAATCATAATCATAATCATAATCATAATCATAATCATAATCATAATCATAATCATAATCATAATCATAATCATAATCATAATCATAATCATAATCATAATCATAATCATAATCATAATCATAATCATAATCATAATCATAATCATAATCATAATCATAATCATAATCATAATCATAATCATAATCATAATCATAATCATAATCATAATCATAATCATAATCATAATCATAATCATAATCATAATCATAATCATAATCATAATCATAATCATAATCATAATCATAATCATAATCATAATCATAATCATAATCATAATCATAATCATAATCATAATCATAATCATAATCATAATCATAATCATAATCATAATCATAATCATAATCATAATCATAATCATAATCATAATCATAATCATAATCATAATCATAATCATAATCATAATCATAATCATAATCATAATCATAATCATAATCATAATCATAATCATAATCATAATCATAATCATAATCATAATCATAATCATAATCATAATCATAATCATAATCATAATCATAATCATAATCATAATCATAATCATAATCATAATCATAATCATAATCATAATCATAATCATAATCATAATCATAATCATAATCATAATCATAATCATAATCATAATCATAATCATAATCATAATCATAATCATAATCATAATCATAATCATAATCATAATCATAATCATAATCATAATCATAATCATAATCATAATCATAATCATAATCATAATCATAATCATAATCATAATCATAATCATAATCATAATCATAATCATAATCATAATCATAATCATAATCATAATCATAATCATAATCATAATCATAATCATAATCATAATCATAATCATAATCATAATCATAATCATAATCATAATCATAATCATAATCATAATCATAATCATAATCATAATCATAATCATAATCATAATCATAATCATAATCATAATCATAATCATAATCATAATCATAATCATAATCATAATCATAATCATAATCATAATCATAATCATAATCATAATCATAATCATAATCATAATCATAATCATAATCATAATCATAATCATAATCATAATCATAATCATAATCATAATCATAATCATAATCATAATCATAATCATAATCATAATCATAATCATAATCATAATCATAATCATAATCATAATCATAATCATAATCATAATCATAATCATAATCATAATCATAATCATAATCATAATCATAATCATAATCATAATCATAATCATAATCATAATCATAATCATAATCATAATCATAATCATAATCATAATCATAATCATAATCATAATCATAATCATAATCATAATCATAATCATAATCATAATCATAATCATAATCATAATCATAATCATAATCATAATCATAATCATAATCATAATCATAATCATAATCATAATCATAATCATAATCATAATCATAATCATAATCATAATCATAATCATAATCATAATCATAATCATAATCATAATCATAATCATAATCATAATCATAATCATAATCATAATCATAATCATAATCATAATCATAATCATAATCATAATCATAATCATAATCATAATCATAATCATAATCATAATCATAATCATAATCATAATCATAATCATAATCATAATCATAATCATAATCATAATCATAATCATAATCATAATCATAATCATAATCATAATCATAATCATAATCATAATCATAATCATAATCATAATCATAATCATAATCATAATCATAATCATAATCATAATCATAATCATAATCATAATCATAATCATAATCATAATCATAATCATAATCATAATCATAATCATAATCATAATCATAATCATAATCATAATCATAATCATAATCATAATCATAATCATAATCATAATCATAATCATAATCATAATCATAATCATAATCATAATCATAATCATAATCATAATCATAATCATAATCATAATCATAATCATAATCATAATCATAATCATAATCATAATCATAATCATAATCATAATCATAATCATAATCATAATCATAATCATAATCATAATCATAATCATAATCATAATCATAATCATAATCATAATCATAATCATAATCATAATCATAATCATAATCATAATCATAATCATAATCATAATCATAATCATAATCATAATCATAATCATAATCATAATCATAATCATAATCATAATCATAATCATAATCATAATCATAATCATAATCATAATCATAATCATAATCATAATCATAATCATAATCATAATCATAATCATAATCATAATCATAATCATAATCATAATCATAATCATAATCATAATCATAATCATAATCATAATCATAATCATAATCATAATCATAATCATAATCATAATCATAATCATAATCATAATCATAATCATAATCATAATCATAATCATAATCATAATCATAATCATAATCATAATCATAATCATAATCATAATCATAATCATAATCATAATCATAATCATAATCATAATCATAATCATAATCATAATCATAATCATAATCATAATCATAATCATAATCATAATCATAATCATAATCATAATCATAATCATAATCATAATCATAATCATAATCATAATCATAATCATAATCATAATCATAATCATAATCATAATCATAATCATAATCATAATCATAATCATAATCATAATCATAATCATAATCATAATCATAATCATAATCATAATCATAATCATAATCATAATCATAATCATAATCATAATCATAATCATAATCATAATCATAATCATAATCATAATCATAATCATAATCATAATCATAATCATAATCATAATCATAATCATAATCATAATCATAATCATAATCATAATCATAATCATAATCATAATCATAATCATAATCATAATCATAATCATAATCATAATCATAATCATAATCATAATCATAATCATAATCATAATCATAATCATAATCATAATCATAATCATAATCATAATCATAATCATAATCATAATCATAATCATAATCATAATCATAATCATAATCATAATCATAATCATAATCATAATCATAATCATAATCATAATCATAATCATAATCATAATCATAATCATAATCATAATCATAATCATAATCATAATCATAATCATAATCATAATCATAATCATAATCATAATCATAATCATAATCATAATCATAATCATAATCATAATCATAATCATAATCATAATCATAATCATAATCATAATCATAATCATAATCATAATCATAATCATAATCATAATCATAATCATAATCATAATCATAATCATAATCATAATCATAATCATAATCATAATCATAATCATAATCATAATCATAATCATAATCATAATCATAATCATAATCATAATCATAATCATAATCATAATCATAATCATAATCATAATCATAATCATAATCATAATCATAATCATAATCATAATCATAATCATAATCATAATCATAATCATAATCATAATCATAATCATAATCATAATCATAATCATAATCATAATCATAATCATAATCATAATCATAATCATAATCATAATCATAATCATAATCATAATCATAATCATAATCATAATCATAATCATAATCATAATCATAATCATAATCATAATCATAATCATAATCATAATCATAATCATAATCATAATCATAATCATAATCATAATCATAATCATAATCATAATCATAATCATAATCATAATCATAATCATAATCATAATCATAATCATAATCATAATCATAATCATAATCATAATCATAATCATAATCATAATCATAATCATAATCATAATCATAATCATAATCATAATCATAATCATAATCATAATCATAATCATAATCATAATCATAATCATAATCATAATCATAATCATAATCATAATCATAATCATAATCATAATCATAATCATAATCATAATCATAATCATAATCATAATCATAATCATAATCATAATCATAATCATAATCATAATCATAATCATAATCATAATCATAATCATAATCATAATCATAATCATAATCATAATCATAATCATAATCATAATCATAATCATAATCATAATCATAATCATAATCATAATCATAATCATAATCATAATCATAATCATAATCATAATCATAATCATAATCATAATCATAATCATAATCATAATCATAATCATAATCATAATCATAATCATAATCATAATCATAATCATAATCATAATCATAATCATAATCATAATCATAATCATAATCATAATCATAATCATAATCATAATCATAATCATAATCATAATCATAATCATAATCATAATCATAATCATAATCATAATCATAATCATAATCATAATCATAATCATAATCATAATCATAATCATAATCATAATCATAATCATAATCATAATCATAATCATAATCATAATCATAATCATAATCATAATCATAATCATAATCATAATCATAATCATAATCATAATCATAATCATAATCATAATCATAATCATAATCATAATCATAATCATAATCATAATCATAATCATAATCATAATCATAATCATAATCATAATCATAATCATAATCATAATCATAATCATAATCATAATCATAATCATAATCATAATCATAATCATAATCATAATCATAATCATAATCATAATCATAATCATAATCATAATCATAATCATAATCATAATCATAATCATAATCATAATCATAATCATAATCATAATCATAATCATAATCATAATCATAATCATAATCATAATCATAATCATAATCATAATCATAATCATAATCATAATCATAATCATAATCATAATCATAATCATAATCATAATCATAATCATAATCATAATCATAATCATAATCATAATCATAATCATAATCATAATCATAATCATAATCATAATCATAATCATAATCATAATCATAATCATAATCATAATCATAATCATAATCATAATCATAATCATAATCATAATCATAATCATAATCATAATCATAATCATAATCATAATCATAATCATAATCATAATCATAATCATAATCATAATCATAATCATAATCATAATCATAATCATAATCATAATCATAATCATAATCATAATCATAATCATAATCATAATCATAATCATAATCATAATCATAATCATAATCATAATCATAATCATAATCATAATCATAATCATAATCATAATCATAATCATAATCATAATCATAATCATAATCATAATCATAATCATAATCATAATCATAATCATAATCATAATCATAATCATAATCATAATCATAATCATAATCATAATCATAATCATAATCATAATCATAATCATAATCATAATCATAATCATAATCATAATCATAATCATAATCATAATCATAATCATAATCATAATCATAATCATAATCATAATCATAATCATAATCATAATCATAATCATAATCATAATCATAATCATAATCATAATCATAATCATAATCATAATCATAATCATAATCATAATCATAATCATAATCATAATCATAATCATAATCATAATCATAATCATAATCATAATCATAATCATAATCATAATCATAATCATAATCATAATCATAATCATAATCATAATCATAATCATAATCATAATCATAATCATAATCATAATCATAATCATAATCATAATCATAATCATAATCATAATCATAATCATAATCATAATCATAATCATAATCATAATCATAATCATAATCATAATCATAATCATAATCATAATCATAATCATAATCATAATCATAATCATAATCATAATCATAATCATAATCATAATCATAATCATAATCATAATCATAATCATAATCATAATCATAATCATAATCATAATCATAATCATAATCATAATCATAATCATAATCATAATCATAATCATAATCATAATCATAATCATAATCATAATCATAATCATAATCATAATCATAATCATAATCATAATCATAATCATAATCATAATCATAATCATAATCATAATCATAATCATAATCATAATCATAATCATAATCATAATCATAATCATAATCATAATCATAATCATAATCATAATCATAATCATAATCATAATCATAATCATAATCATAATCATAATCATAATCATAATCATAATCATAATCATAATCATAATCATAATCATAATCATAATCATAATCATAATCATAATCATAATCATAATCATAATCATAATCATAATCATAATCATAATCATAATCATAATCATAATCATAATCATAATCATAATCATAATCATAATCATAATCATAATCATAATCATAATCATAATCATAATCATAATCATAATCATAATCATAATCATAATCATAATCATAATCATAATCATAATCATAATCATAATCATAATCATAATCATAATCATAATCATAATCATAATCATAATCATAATCATAATCATAATCATAATCATAATCATAATCATAATCATAATCATAATCATAATCATAATCATAATCATAATCATAATCATAATCATAATCATAATCATAATCATAATCATAATCATAATCATAATCATAATCATAATCATAATCATAATCATAATCATAATCATAATCATAATCATAATCATAATCATAATCATAATCATAATCATAATCATAATCATAATCATAATCATAATCATAATCATAATCATAATCATAATCATAATCATAATCATAATCATAATCATAATCATAATCATAATCATAATCATAATCATAATCATAATCATAATCATAATCATAATCATAATCATAATCATAATCATAATCATAATCATAATCATAATCATAATCATAATCATAATCATAATCATAATCATAATCATAATCATAATCATAATCATAATCATAATCATAATCATAATCATAATCATAATCATAATCATAATCATAATCATAATCATAATCATAATCATAATCATAATCATAATCATAATCATAATCATAATCATAATCATAATCATAATCATAATCATAATCATAATCATAATCATAATCATAATCATAATCATAATCATAATCATAATCATAATCATAATCATAATCATAATCATAATCATAATCATAATCATAATCATAATCATAATCATAATCATAATCATAATCATAATCATAATCATAATCATAATCATAATCATAATCATAATCATAATCATAATCATAATCATAATCATAATCATAATCATAATCATAATCATAATCATAATCATAATCATAATCATAATCATAATCATAATCATAATCATAATCATAATCATAATCATAATCATAATCATAATCATAATCATAATCATAATCATAATCATAATCATAATCATAATCATAATCATAATCATAATCATAATCATAATCATAATCATAATCATAATCATAATCATAATCATAATCATAATCATAATCATAATCATAATCATAATCATAATCATAATCATAATCATAATCATAATCATAATCATAATCATAATCATAATCATAATCATAATCATAATCATAATCATAATCATAATCATAATCATAATCATAATCATAATCATAATCATAATCATAATCATAATCATAATCATAATCATAATCATAATCATAATCATAATCATAATCATAATCATAATCATAATCATAATCATAATCATAATCATAATCATAATCATAATCATAATCATAATCATAATCATAATCATAATCATAATCATAATCATAATCATAATCATAATCATAATCATAATCATAATCATAATCATAATCATAATCATAATCATAATCATAATCATAATCATAATCATAATCATAATCATAATCATAATCATAATCATAATCATAATCATAATCATAATCATAATCATAATCATAATCATAATCATAATCATAATCATAATCATAATCATAATCATAATCATAATCATAATCATAATCATAATCATAATCATAATCATAATCATAATCATAATCATAATCATAATCATAATCATAATCATAATCATAATCATAATCATAATCATAATCATAATCATAATCATAATCATAATCATAATCATAATCATAATCATAATCATAATCATAATCATAATCATAATCATAATCATAATCATAATCATAATCATAATCATAATCATAATCATAATCATAATCATAATCATAATCATAATCATAATCATAATCATAATCATAATCATAATCATAATCATAATCATAATCATAATCATAATCATAATCATAATCATAATCATAATCATAATCATAATCATAATCATAATCATAATCATAATCATAATCATAATCATAATCATAATCATAATCATAATCATAATCATAATCATAATCATAATCATAATCATAATCATAATCATAATCATAATCATAATCATAATCATAATCATAATCATAATCATAATCATAATCATAATCATAATCATAATCATAATCATAATCATAATCATAATCATAATCATAATCATAATCATAATCATAATCATAATCATAATCATAATCATAATCATAATCATAATCATAATCATAATCATAATCATAATCATAATCATAATCATAATCATAATCATAATCATAATCATAATCATAATCATAATCATAATCATAATCATAATCATAATCATAATCATAATCATAATCATAATCATAATCATAATCATAATCATAATCATAATCATAATCATAATCATAATCATAATCATAATCATAATCATAATCATAATCATAATCATAATCATAATCATAATCATAATCATAATCATAATCATAATCATAATCATAATCATAATCATAATCATAATCATAATCTTAATCATAATCATAATCATAATCATAATCATAATCAATATCATAATCATAATCAATATCATAATCATAATCATAATCATAATCGTAATCATAATCATAATCAATATCATAATCATAATCATAATCATAATCGTAATCATAATCATAATCATAATCATAATCGTAATCATAAACATAATCATAATCATAATCATAATCATAATAATCATAATCATAATCATAATCATAATCATAATCATAATCATAAACATAATCATAATCATAATCATAATCATAATCATAACCATAATCATAATCATAATCATAATCATAATCATAATCATCTAGTTTCTTCAGATCCGTATATATGCAGTTTAAGGAAATCTCCAAAAACCAAGAGACGTATTTTAACAGCGGAAGTTTTACAATTACTTAAAGAACCAGAAATCAATATTTATGACTCAGATTCTGAGTAGTATTTTTAAATTTTTCATTAATATTTATGACTCAGATTCTGAGTAGTATTTTTTTTAGTTTTATCATTAATGTTTATTTCCTTTGTATTATATTTAAAAATGGAATGATTTAAAAATAAAATGAAGCAATAATAATAAACATAAGAGGTCCGATATGATAATTCTAATAGATCGTTTGTATGGGAGGTTGGCTTTCCTATGAAGTGATTTCAAAAAATTTAGTGTCTACATTGCACTAACTATAAAAATCGTTCCTACAATTTCATTGTTCTATCTTCAATAGTTTTGAAGTTATGGAATTTAGTGTTGCTAAAATAGCATAATCTGACACTATGCGGTGAAGGTAGAGACCTACCTGTGGCCTATGCATCTAAAACTTTCACTAAAGGCGAAAGCAACAAATCGACCATTGAACAGGAATTAACTGTCATACACTGGGCTGTCACACATTTCATGCCATATATATATATAGGTTTTTACTCTCAAATTCACACTTTTTCCGTTCAATTTAAATTTTTTAAAAATCAAACTCAATTTTTTTCGAAGCAATTTCAATTTTATTCGGAACAAATTAAATTATTTTCGACACATATTCGTTTTTTTTTTTTTTAAATTCAATTTTTTTTTTTAGAATTAAATTTTATTTTTTTCAAATTCAATTTTTTTCACTTCAAATTAATTTTTCCACGAATTCAATATGTAAAGATTTAAAAAAGAATGAATGTTTTCTAGTATATTCATTAATCGGTGTTTTTATTATTGTACTGGAAAATATTTTCCAGTATTATAAATAACACAATAATAGAAAAGGAATCACGAATAAAAGAAAAAAACAGGTTTTTAAATCTTTACATATTGAATTCGTGGAAAAATTAATTTGAAGTGAAAAAAATTGAATTTGAAAAAAATAAAATTTAATTCTAAAAAAAAAAAATTGAATTTAAAATAAAAAAAAATTAATAAGTGTCGAAAATAATTTAATTTGTTCCGAATAAAATTGAAGTTGCCTTGAAAAAAAATTGAGTTTGATTTTTAAAAAATTTAAATTGAACGGAAAAAGTGTGGATTTGAGAGGGAAAACCTATATGGAAAACATTTTTTGGTCCGAACCGACCATAGACCACCTTCATACCTGTTCTCCATAAAAGATCCAAGTTCTAAGAATGAGACTCGATCTGGAGGAATATGATTTCACAGTGGAATATCTCATGGGAAAAGATAATTATGCTGCCGACGCACTGTCGCGAATTACAATAAAATACTTAAAAAATATCAACGACAAGATTTCATCAGTTTTAAGGGTCACGACAAGATCGATGACTAATGAAATGAAAATTAGTAATCCAGTTGTTGGCGTGGGTAACTCCCTTGCCAACAAATTTAGATTTAAAAACAAAATGAAAAAGTCAACCAAGTTGTTCTTTTAAAATATTAAATTTATTAAGAGCTCCTTGCTCTGTGGAGTGAGTAATTTAACCAACAAAAAAGATTTCTTCAAAACTAAAGTCAAGAGGGCAAAAAGGGGGTTAGCACACAAAAAAGACTTAACGAAAGCCGACTGACGACTTTCGTTTTAACTCAAATGATATGTGTATAAAATATAAATTTTGCCAGTGTTGGTATAAATTCAAAAATACACTGGTCAAGATGTCCATTATATATATATATATATATATGTATAGAAATAAAAACAAATTAAATTCAAACCAAAAGAACAATAATTAAAATTCAGTAATTGAAGATAAAAGGAAAATCTAAATTGAAGGAAATATATAACAAAATTGAAAAATAAAAAATTTAGGTTGAAGTTGCTTCAACATACTTCCGCCAAACTATGGCAAATCTCCTTCCCATATTTCCGAGATGATGCAGCCATACGTTGAATGCTGGGCCGTCATCCGGCCAAAGTGAGCGGGTGCCGGGAAAAAGTTCAATATCTTTACCGCAATATCTTTACCTATAACTCCATCGATTTCCCGACATGTGGGGAATGTGGGGTGAGCCAGCGGTTGATGCCGTTTTGCATACTGCAACAATGCGGGATCGGTGACAGCTTCGGCCAAGGGGAAGTTAATGCGCTCTTGGAGAGGCAAATGTAGCGCAATTTTGACTTCATCCTAATGAGGAAAGGATGGCTCTAGAATAAACTGCCCATATAAGCCACCTTCTGGATTGGTGAGTGCTACAAATTCTGGCAGCATATGCGCCACTTGGTGCAATACAAATTATGTTGGTACTGAGTCATCCAGCAGAAAGTTGGTGAACATGTTTTGGCCTTTGTAGTTCAGATTGGCACGAACGAGAGGGGGCACCATTGACCATGTTTCATCTTCTTCGGACGTTAAGTCTGCATACATTGTCTTCGAGATATTAAACGTGGTGGGTAGCCAAGAGGAGCCTGCTGGGTTCAAGGAATCAGATCCAAGTTTGCTGGAAGACGAAGGATTGTCCTCATGAGGAGGATTTTCTTCCTCTGGCGTATCCACAGGAGATTTAACATGCAGAGAGTCAATCTCGGGTACCTCTATTGACTCCTCTCCTTCGTGGTCGGAACTCTCATCAAATTCGGGCGTGATATTGCCATCATCTTCAAAGCTCGATGATAAAGGGTCACGCGTTTCACGATGAAGCATGGAGTGGTGTCGGCCATTGCACAATTTGTTGTTTTTCGTTACTGTTGTGCATCGCCCTCTTGAGGTACACCAGAACCTGATATGGCTTTGGGCCAAACAATTCAGACAGTAGCCTTTATTGATGATAGAAACGCGACGCAGTTCGACACTCCAGGTCATGAATTGCTTGCAATATTTTAGTGGATGATTTTTTCGGCATATATGGCATCGTGGACGTTGGCCTCCATCTATATAAAGAAAAGAAAAGAAGGAAATATATATAGTGCTAAAAAATATGTTGTGCGACTGAAGTTTCTGTGGGTTGTGGTTTGACTGATTGCGTGGATTAATGGGTGGTTTTGGTGGCAGTGGAATTTTGCGGCGAAGAGGAGGTGGATAATATACAGAGTTTTACTACCGATCGTCGTATGTAATCGGAGCCCGGCGCAATAGATGACCAGGAGTCAAAGGTAGAATTTCATTTGAATTTTCGGTTATAGGGGATAATGGTCTTGAATTCAGTACCGCTTCGATTCTTACAAGCGATTAGTGAATTCTTCAAAGGTAAAAGTTATGTTACTAGTGACCTTTTTTAAGTGACATTTCATGCTTTTTACTGCGGCCTCCCAGAAGCCGCCCATGTGGGGTGCATACGGTGGTATAAAGGACCACGTAAATCCAAGGCAACTGTACTTTTCTATTAGCGCCTGTTCTGCTGGCTTAAGAAAAGCGTTATGGTCTTTGAGAAGTGCGTAACTGGCTCCCAGAAAGTTTCGGCCATTATCAGAAAACATAGTTTTAGGGAGACTCCTACGCCCCGTAAATCTATCAAAACATGCAAGCATCAGTTGAGAGGTAAATCGTCAAATTTGACGATTTAAGATTAAAAGGCCCAGCAAAGTCGACTCCCGAATTTGTAAATGGCAATGAGAAGTTTACTCTTTCGAAGGGGAGTGCGGCCATAATTTGGTGCTGAAACTTGCGTTTATAAATCGTACACGTTGTACGATTTTTTAATCTGGGGATGTAAAATCCTTGTCTAATTGCTCGGAGCATGATATTGTGTTCCGCATGAAGCAAACTACGATGTGTGAAATCGACTAGTTTAACAAAATTAGACCTTTCGGGAATACTTATTGGGTGCTGTTCTTCAAAGCGAGGTTCTGAATTAGTGAGCCTGCCACCTACACGTAGGAGGTCGTTATCATCGATAAATGGGTTGAGTGTTAAGAGACGGCTTTTTCGATTAAGTGTCCTCTTTCCCTTTAAGCGCTCAAACTCTTTGGCGAAAAAAAATTGTTGAGCAATGTAAATGAGCCGATTTTTCATGAACGTATTCTCGTCATTCCTTATGTTTCAGTTGAAAATGGTTTTTCTTCGTATACAATTAATAAATCTTAGTCGATAGCTGAGGACTCGTAACGCTCTATCTAGTGATGAAAATTCACTTAAAACATCTTTCTGCGTATTCTCTACTTCCGAGTCTCATATATTGATTTTAGGATCCACAAGATTCGTTTTTAAATGAAAATTAGCAGCTGTAACCGCACTTGCACTTTTTTTTTGTTCCCAAGTCTGTTATAGCAAATGTGCGTGGTTTCGGCCAACGTGCTGGTGATAATAGTAGCCAAGTGGGCCCGTGCCACCAGAGGGAAATCTCAATAAGCTCTTGAGGGTAGCAGCCACGCGTGCCTATATCCGCCGGATTGTCTTCAGTATTCACATGTTTCCAATGATTACGACGCTAATGATACTGGTTTTTGTAACCAACCAAGAACGATTGCTGCATCTGTCCACAATAACAGTTCGTAGGGGAAATTAAAATTCTTTACTAAGGTTTGTATTAATTTCGTAAGCAATAAAGCCCCACATGATTCTAGCTTCGGTATAGTAGTCCGCTCTAGACGAGCTACTTTTGTCTTTGCCGCTAGCAAATGACTATTAATAGTACCGTCTCTGCTTTCGGTTCCCATATAAATTACACCGCAATATGCCTTTTCTGAGGCGTCACAGAAACCGTGTATTTGTATATGATGCTGCGGGCCAAAATTTACCCACCTCGCAATTTGTACCTTGGAGATATACGGCAGATTTTCAATAAATAAATTCCATTTTGTAAGAATTTTTGGTGGAACGGCTTCATCCCAATCGGACTTTTCTTCCCATGGTTCTTGCATCAAAAGCTTCGCGATTATTACTACGGGGCCTATCCAACCTAGTGTGTCAAATAATCTTGCAATTACAGATAGAATTTTTCTTTTTGTGGTGGAGGGTATAATTTGCATCGATTCTACCACATAATAAAAGTAATCGCCCCTAGCATTCCAGCGGATCCCCAAAGTCTTAATTGTGCTGGAATCATCGAACTTTAAAAAATCTTCGTCCAGAAGATACTCCCGGGGCAAATGTTCAAGTAGAAACCTTTTATTTGCTGTAATTTTCCTCAGGGGAAACCCAGCCGATTTCAATGCCATTATCACCTGTCCTTGTTTCAGTTTAGCCTCTTCCAGAGTATGTCCGCCAGACAGAATATCATCTACATAGGTTTCATTCAGAAGAATTGCTGACGCATTTGGATATAATTTTCGGTAGTCTTTGCTTAGCTCATGGAGAGTCCGAATCGCAAGAAAAGGCGCACAAAGGTTACCATCCCGATGGATTATCATCCTCACGTGGAGATTGGTGACATGTGGTACGAGGAGTTGCACCTTTTTTCCATTTATCATATTTTTCTAGATGTAACATAGCGTGATGCTTCTGATTGCATCTAAAGCACAGACTCGAGCTTTGGCACTTTGATTTGAAGTGGGTGTGTGATAGACAGTTAACGCAGTATTTATTCGAAAATACATATTTTATCCTATCGGTACTGACAATGCCTTAAAATGCTTACATAGCCGTAATGGGTGATTCTGCTTACATTTTTTGCAGCTAAATTTAACCGTTGTTTGCTCAGATTGAGCGTGAAATGACTGACTTTTTGATGGCTGGTTCATCTTATTTACTGGTTTTCTCAAATCTGAAACCGTTTCTAGCATCTGTATCCTCTTCGAAAGGTAGTTGCTCAATTCTTGCCAAGTGGGCCACTTCTTGGGTTCCGTTAACGTAGCTTCCCAAGATCGCATAGTTTTTTCTGGAAGGTTTGAAGAGGATATGTGAATTAAAATCGCGTCCCAGGAATTTGTAAAGTCTAGTGACTCGAAAATTGCTAAACTTTCATTAAGCACGCTCTGAAGTTGCCTAATAGATTTCGAGCTTTCAATTTGAACCGCTTGTACCCCAAACATTTTTTTCATTTGTTGATGAGCTAATATTCGCGAATTCTCGAAGCGGTTTTCTAATGCCTTCCATGCTAAATGAAAATTTTCATCAACCAAATCGAATCGTTTTACGAAATGGTTAGACTCCCCCCTAGTTATGCTACACAAATGGTAAAGCTTTTGAGCTGGAGCTAGATTTGGATGGTTTATAATCACTGCCTTAAACATGTCCCTAACTGTGGGCCATTTTGAATATCCTCCTGCAAAAACTTCGATATCAGAAGGTGGTAACTTCTGCGACGAAGATGTTTGGTGAATAACCGTCGTTTCTCTTACATTGGGGTAAGTATCTCCCCTTGGAAATTCATTTGAAGCCGCTGCATTGGTCATCATTCTAAGTTTTTCAACTATTTTTGCTTTAATTTTTTGATACAGGTTGCCGGTATTCTCATAATGCACGGAAATTGTATCATCAAATTTTTCAGACGTGTCACTATCATCTTCTATTAAATAGCTTTCATAAGATTCTACTAACCTGAGCCATCTTCTATCCAATTCACCATGTTTTACTTCTAGATATGGAACCGTCAGCTCTTCTTCTGGATTTTATTAAAACCCTTGCAAAAGGATTCAACTTGGTGTATGTCAGCTTTACACCTTCTTCTGCCCGCAATTCTACCCCAAGACTCGATAACCAAACTCAAACTTTATGGATAATAAAAAGAATTTACCCTTGCCTGGTTTCTTGGAGAAAAAATTTTGTTAAGTTCTTGAAGCTTTTATGGACCTTTTTTAACTTCTTGGAGAAGAGGCCGACTGTTTATTTCGACTCTAAACACCTTAGCTTTAACCGTATTGGATGTAGTTAATAGCTGATATATTCCAAATATATTATAGTATTTGGTAATTTGTTATAAAACATGTAAGGAAAATAATTTAAATGAAAAAGAAAAGCTGTTTGATTAAAAAAAAAACAAATTTAAGTTGAAAAATTAAAAGAATCGTTGATCAAATTGGAAACCAAGATCGACAAATAAAAATTGTAAACATTTTTTTTCAGATTTAAAATTTATTTGTTTTAAACAACAAACAAAGTTCTGTAAATTTAAAAAATGTTTTACTAATACACAATTGTCGCGAAAGAATAATCGTTGAAAAATTTATAATAGAAGATTTATAAAAGTCTTTAATTGAATTATCAAAAAAAACGAATTTATTATAAAAGTTAAATTGATTTTAAAAATTTGAGTCTGATCGTTCATTCATTCGTTCATTGAATGTATTTTTTTTTTCCTTCCAAAAAGTGTATTATTTACATTTTTAACAATAAAATCATTAATATTGATTGCAAAAATCTACAACTTTTTGTTTTTTATAGAATGAAAAAAAAAACCAGCTTAGTGTATATTACATATGTATTTATTTTTTTTTCCTGTCAAAAATTAAATTTTTGTTTAATTTTTATTTCTTTAAAACAGTTTTACATACACATTAACAGTTTCATATTTTCAAAATTTTTGCTTCGCACAATTATTCCCTTATTCTTGGGGAATTTTTTATTGTTATAGTTTATTTTTTACAATATATTTTTTTGGACACTTTTAGAGAAAAATATTTTATTGTTCGCTGTGTTTGTTCACTTGCTTTAAGAAAATTATTAGTGAAGTTACAGCGTTGACAATTGCTTGTATGTAACAATATATCTGTCCTTTACTTCTGCGCCAAGTGTAGTAAGGGGAAGGTTTGGAAACGAAACACTTGTTATGCATACAAGTAAAAGGAGTGTGAGAAATATACCTATACGCTACTGCGCATGAATAAAAATTCCCGTTGAATTTTGTCTATTTACAAAATTTGTCTATTTACTTTTCTTATTAGATGGTAGTTTGTAATTTATTTTTTTTGTTTTTGTTAATTTCAAGGTTAGAACTGAAACTTCTTATTTTACAATATGGTTGTGATATAATTTTTCATGTGGAAATTTTAAGCTTTAACCCGTTTTTTTTTTACCAATAATAAAGTCAATCGCACAATATATAATTTACACACTGTACATACCCATTTCAATTTCTTATTTCTGATGAGAAATTATAGCTGTTTTTATTTTGTCTTGGAGATTTCTGTGTGGAGTTGGAAATCTTCCTACTAGCTTGAAATATATTTTTAATGGATGCACCTTTGGTTATGCCTTCTTCTTTTAGCACGGGATGCTCGATGACGTAACCTTACGTAACAAACCACTTGTTTGTCAATTGTTGTTGATGGAGTTGTTGCGGGTAGAGAACAACTGCCTTTACACACTGAATGACCTCTTGTCACCAGTTATCCACTCCTAGCCTATTCTAGGAGGTGTCGAAGGACCATATGTTGGCGTGGGTAACTCCCTTGCCAATAAATTTAGATTATAAAAAAAATCAACCAAGTTGTTCTTTTAATATATTAAATTTATTAAGAGCTCCTTGCTCTAACAAAAAATATTTCTTAAAAACTAAAGCCATGAGGGCAAAAAGGTGGTGTTAGCACACAAAAAAGACTTAACGAAAGCCGAGTGACGACTTTCGTTTTAACTCAAATTATATGTGTATAAAATATAAATTTTGCTAGTGTTGGTATAAATTCAAAAATACACTGGTCAAAATGTCTATAATACATATATAGAAATAAAAACAAATTAAATTCAAACCAAAAGAACAATAATTAAAATTCAGTAATTGAAGATAAAAGGAGAATTGAAATTGAAGGAAATATATAATAAAATTAAAAAATAAATAATTTAGGTTGAAGTTGCTCCAACACCAGTAGTAAATCAGCAAAATATCAATATCAATAATGAGCCCAAGGTATATATACCATTGAATAATATAGACGTCAAAAGATATTATAAATTAAAGATTTTACCCAACAGATGTTACATCAAAAAGGGAAAATCCATATATGCTAGCATAAGAATAGATGGTTTGTTTACTAAAGGGAATATTGACTTAGGACCATTTTTCCCTAGGCTAGAACGAATAGCCTGTAAACTAAATATTAATAAGGTTCAAATTTCACCACATGAGAGAATTTTCGAATTTGTCTCGATAAGTGAATTTGAGAATATGGGCAATAAAATACTAAATAAAATCAGAATAGCGCTATTAAACGAAGTAACTCAAAGTGATAACACGAATGCAAAGGCAATACGTGAGATAATGCTGAAATACCATGATGATCCTATAGAATGAGGACATTGTGGGATATATAGAACCACTGAGAAGATCAGGAGATATTATTACTGCAAAAATATAACAAAAGACATTGCAAAATATGTGAAAACATGTCATAAATGTCAATTAGCTAAAACGGAGAAACATATAAAAAGTCCAATGACTAAAACTGAGACACCAAATAGGGCTTTTGATACGGTGTACGTGGATACAATTGGACCATTTCCAAAGTCAATTTATGGAAATGAATATGCAGTCACAATGATATGTGACTTAACTAAATATTTGGTAACAAAACCAATAAATGATAAATAAGTTAAGACGATCGCAAAGGCGATATTTGAAAATTTTGTGCTTATATACGGTCCAATGAAGACGTTAATTTCGGATATGGGCACAGAATACAAGAACTCAATACTGACAGAACTTTGCAACCTATTGAAGATAGATAAACGCACATCGACGGCACATCATCACCAGACACTGGGTACGATAGAAAAGTCACAGAACTTTTAACGAATTCGTACGAAACTACATATCGGTAGATAAAGACGACTGGGATGAATGGCTCAAATATTTCACGTACACTACACCATCTACAGTACATGATTATTGCCCTTATGAACTTATTTTTGGAAAAATTCCAAACAATTTTAGACAGTTAAGTGAAGTAGATAGAGTTGCATCACTTTATAATATAGATAATTATGCTAAGGAAATTAAATTTAGGTCAGAAGTAGCAATAGATAGAGTTAAAAAACTATTAGATATAAGTAAAATAAAACAAAAAATTAATTATGATAAAACAAAATTAGATTACAACTTTAAAATAGTCTTAGTCAGAAATGATGCAGGACATAAGTTAGAAATGGCATAATAAAGGGCCATATAAAATTAAGAAAATAGATTTTAGAAATAATGTAACCATAGTTGATAAAAAAAACAACTAAAGAACAAATAGTTCATAAGAATAGACTTAAGTTATACAATATTAAATAAACAATATGCATTCTTTTCTTTAATTCTCTTCTTCATAAAGTAAATCTGTAATTGTAAATAAAATAAAATAAATATATTGTAAAATCTGAAACTTGCACTTGACAAAAAAAAAAAACACAGTAAAATTAATAAATGAATGTCCATAGAACAAAATTGTTATATGAACATTCTTATAAAAAAGGGAGGTGTAGCGTAGCACGACTTTTGTAGTGTGGTGTATAATACCCACACAGTATTCAGTACAATATTTGCAAATGAGGAAATATCAAATATCAATATTGTTGACCACTGCATTGACGAAACATTGCATGAATGTTTCGTTAGCCATTGTATGTTTTTGTTACGCTTGCACACTTGTGTTTATGCTGACTCAAGTACAGGTATCACATCGTTGTTAATATAGGTAGAATTGTATATTAAAACGAGAACATTTTGTGAAAAGTAGTCATAATAATTTTAGCAGTAATAGACTCAGCTCCTAGATTGAACTGAAGAACTATTAATAAAAACTAGCAGACTCCAGCGCTCGAAATTCGAGTACAATTTCTAGCAGCTTTATTTTTCAACTTAGCCAATTCACAAACCAACAATTTTATGGGTGTAATTATTATAAATGAAGATAACAGACTCATTAACAAACACATTAACAAATTTAATAAAACACATATAGCATATGCATAATTTTATCTATGTGTTAGTAGCAACTTTAAATGCAATTTACTCAAAATAAAGGAAAAAATTTAAAAATCTGCAAAACGGCTAAAAAGAAATACCTTTCATATAATATACGTTTGGTCAAAAGCGGGATAAAACGGTACAACAAAACATCGGTCACAAGAAATCGCCTAGCGTATTAATATTATAGATATAAATAAAACATTAATTCTTGATTAAAAATTATCGTGTTTGCTATAATCCAAATCACAACCAAGGACCATTTTTCGCCAGGATGATATCCTATCAAACCGCGCCAGACCATATACATATCGCATAGCATAAAAGACACCTGTAATTTGTGCAATGAGTGTAAATTTAACTTACTATATACCTCAGCTGAATATGTTATCAGTGGGAGTATTAAATGAACAAAAAGCTTTCTCTTAGTTTCGACTGGTGTAAATTAAGACGACAGTCGTAAATTACGTAGTACAAGAAAAATATTACGCACAACATTGTTTATGTGCTCTGTACATGAAAAGGTGGAGTTTATGTAAAATCCCAGATATTTTACTATTTTATAAAGTTTAAGAAACAAATATGAATTTTTAAACAGATAATGAAAAAACTGCATCTTCAATGTACTCCTCATTATTTCCTTCCACTTCATCGTCAACATTGGTATTGTCCACGACTGGAACATAAAATTTCAAATCTTTATTTTGTTTCCAATTGTCCCCAAAGTGGTGTGATAAATGGGTTCCAACATATTTTTTCTTTTCAGGTGTAATCGCCACATTAATGGGAAGTAGTTCTGGAATAATGTCATCGATTTTCTTTCCGCGTTTAAAGAATGGTTTAGGGTTGCAAGAATTGGTTCTGTAACTAATCTCTCCTGGCAGAATCATCCTTGCTTTCGCTATTTTTTCTATAACCATTCGCTTTGAAGGTTTAAATTGGAAATGTAGTTGACCTGCAGTTTTCCAGTCATATATAGGAACTTCACTCCCAACTTTACGTGATGTACAGAATTCCTTAAACATATCCCAGTATTCGATTGGCTTTATTATCGTATCTTTTTTAAAATTTTTTTTTTCAATCCTCCCGAACACCCTATCGGGAGGAATGAATGAATGTCCAAGTACAGGGTAAGTTATTGTAATTTTTTGCAACATCGTGAGTCAGTTAAAAACTTGCACAGCATTCCTCAAACAGTTATATTCTTATTTTGGCCTGGGCAGCCATCACAGAACAGTTGTATCTCCTGGATTTCTAACAAGTTTTTATTTTTTATTATAAAACGAAAGCGATTTCATTGGATCCTTTAGATATTTCGTTTTCAGTCCATGTATATGCATATACTGATCCTAGATTCTGTGCATTTGTAAAATTTCCCTCACAGATTGTAAAATTAAACAGATAGAGATGTCTACTATAAAATGCGGATTGGTCCGAGACACGCGGCAACAATAGGTTTTTTTGGCAGTCAAATGTGAGCTTTTTTAAGCATTGAATAAAACGCATCAGCTTTCTGCTTATGCACTGTATATTGAACCATTATTTCAACGTTCCTTGGTCCTGAAGGCATTTTATTTGTGATTTAAAACGAATACATTGCGAACAAGCATCTGTCGGTGGCGATTTGAAGCTAATGTTAAAGAAAATGGGAATACTTGACTTGTAAATCAAGAGGAGCAGACCGGTTATACTCTTTCCATAAATGTTGGACAGTGCAATCTCTTGGCAAATACTGCCTGCATGATTTTTCAAGTATAATCTACAAAGTGTAAGGATTTTATAAAATTGATAGCTCCTACATTTTTAAATTTAAATTTCTGTGATATTCTATCGCCTCCTCTTCGTTCTTTTGGGGACTTCTGATCCAAAAGATAGGTTTTGCCAATATTTTGCACACGAAATTTAGATATATGTAATATACCAAGAAATTCTTTCGAACACGTAACATACTCTTAAAGCGAGTTTTTAGAATATATTTAATAGTTGAAAAGCTGGTTCTTTGTTCATTGCTACATTTTATTGGAGTTTTCCGAGAGGTATCCTTCAAAATAAAATGATCTTGCTGGATCTTATTTCTCGTGTTATAAAAAGCTTGATGGTAGCGTCTTACGTCCTGAGGGGTTAGCTGTGAGCATAAAAATTTTGTTTTTAATGATTGCAAGTAGGTATTGATGGAAACCCTTTGGATTTGTGCCTAAAAAATATAACAGGCACCGAATTAAATATCTGTTTAAATTATACAGTTTGAAAAATTATTATAAATCATGAATCTTACGTAACTATCTGATTTAGCAACTATCTGATTTAGCAACTGTTTTTATTAACTTTTCTTTTTTGCTCTAATAGGTGTTTCATTATTGTCATCCATTTCTTAACACAAAATGAAGATAAATTATTTTACTTAAACGTTTAAAACTTACAAAAAATGTATGTAGGGTTTGATATTGATATAGCAAACATTCATTAAAAGCATAAATATATGTATATTGACCTCGGGTATTTTGATTAAAATCATAACAAAGAAACGTAACAATGAGTATAGTATAAAACTAATAAAAATAATGCTTTGGAAACTCGTACTTCAAACTGAACCAGCGACCTTTGCTGCGAAACATTGAATGAGATAGTTTTGGAAATAACTCGTATATGGACAAACCAGTTTTGCTACTAACTGCAATTTTTGGTCACAAAAAAAAATGGAAAAGGACATGCATTGATATTTCTTCTTATACAGCGCCAAAAGAACTGTAAAAGTTCCGTTAGAAATAATTGAAACAAAAATCGATATTTTCTTGTGAAAGTCAGTCGTAAAATTATTTTCTGATAGAATTGATGTGTAAATTGGTTACGTAAATAAAAATGCCAAACACCCAAACTTCAAAGGATTTAGAAGAAGTAATAACAAAACTTTGGGACGAAGAAAAATCTGTGCTGGAAATCCGAAGAATTTTGAATAAACTACGCTCTACCATTCATTACGTTATAAAAACTTGCGAAAAAAAACTAAGTATTTTGAAGGACAAAGTGTAAGTGGTCGCCAAAAAATGATTAACACCCCACCGAAAGACGGATATTAAATTATATTAGAAAAGATCCCAAAGTATCGGCCATATAGAATTCAAATGAGCTTAAAAATTATGGAATAATTGATGTTACACCACAAACAGTGAGAAATTGTCTGCATTCGAAGCAGTTACATGGGTTTACCCCACGAAAAAGCCACTTTTAAGCAAAATTAATATTAAAAAACGCTTACTGTACGCCAACGAATTTATTAACAAAAATAACACTAGCCAACAAGGTTTTGGACTGGAGCAACCAAATATCTTTCCTAGGATAATTTGGTGGGCTGAATTCGAATGTGTAATTGGCTTTTCTCTATCACGTCAGGTTTTCGAGATACAAAAAAATATTTTTAGTCGTTTTTTACATAAAGAATCATTAGTTTATTTAAAAATCAATGAATTTTCAAAAGTGAGTGGCGTTATTTGAACGTCACTGGTATTTTGTTGGTTCAGTTTCACGTATTGAGAGTCCAGCAATAGTCTCCCAGCATGCTTTTGTCCCAAAATCCTTGATAATTTCTTTCAATTTTCATTAAATCTTGGTGAGCACGTTCGTCACTCACCGCACCTATGTTTTGTGGAAAAAAATCTAAATGCGAATGAAGAAAATGCATTTTTAGTCACATTCGTGTACTAATTCGTGATAATTTTTCAATAATTCAGCACCAATTTGTCTGTAGTTTTCACTTTTATTATTTCCAAGAAAACTGTCCACGATGCTCTTGAAATATTTCAAGGCTTCATATTCTTTCTCCAATAAACATTGTAAAAAATTGTCATCATTCAATAGCTTCCTGATCTGAGGGCCAACAAATATGCCCTCTTTGATTTTAGCACATCAAATTTTAGGAAAAACCGCTAACAAATATTTATATGCTGCACCATCTTTGTTCAGAGCCTTGACTAAGTTCTTAAAAAGGCCCAATTTTATGTGTAGCAGCGGAAGAAGAACGTCATTTGGATCGATGGTTTATTTGAAATGTTTTGTTTTCCTGGTGAATACTCAATTCTTTTGGCCACTCTGTTCTGATGTGATGATGACATGTGGCGCGACTATCCCATAGACATAGGAAACAACAATATTTTGTAAAGCCTCCTTGCATACCAGTCAACAAACCAATGACCTGAAACAGATTAATTTACAGTTATTTACGATGATCTATACTATATATACAAAGAAATTTAAAACAAACACCTTAAGGTCACCACAGATCTTCCATTTATGATCGTTGTATTTAAGTAATGTCAAAATTTCAGTCATTGATTCGTAATTTTCCTTTGTATTAATGGCATGAGCAATTGGTACGGATAGTTTTTCATTCCCAAAGAAGAGCCTTTGAACTGTACTTAAAGCCATCAATAAATGATCTCCATTCAGTTTTGTCATATGGCTGGTTCATTTTTTGAAATAAACCATCAACATCAGTACAGTATAGAATAGAGTGTTTCTTTTAAAAATATGCAGCCAATTACAAGCTTCTTTACATACGTGAAGCTAGTAATTCTACGTATTGCTTAGTTAAATGTAAATCACGAATTAGATCATTCAGCTCAGCTTGAGCCATTAAATGGCGTTCAGCACCAGCCTCATACAAACTACCACTGGTGGTGAAAGATGTTTCGGACTCACTGCTCGTAGCATTGGGAATGACTGGTAATGGATCATTTGGTGGACGTCGAACTGGTTTGGAAACCGATGGGACATTCGCCTAAGTAATATTTTTTCGATTTTTTTTATTGATTCTAGCAACCTTTGTTAAACAGAAATTACAATTGGTTTGGTGGTCACTTGAATCTCTCCATAGTACTGGAATTGAAAAATCGAAAACAGTTCTGCAACTATTGCAAAACATTGTCGGTGTCCACGGCTTATACAAGTTTCTGACAGGAAAACCAAAATAATGTAGATATGCATATTTTAATGATTCTGATATTGCATATCCTTTTTTTCCAACCAAATTATAGTGAGACTTGGTTTAATTATTGAAACGACCTGTTCTTGTTTAATTTGTAATTTTATATTCAAAGTTCTTATATATAAATTTACTATTACTAATGTTTGAGTTTAATTTATTCAATACTCAAAAATAATATTCATGTATATCAATGTTGTGCTCACACTTATTGAGTATTTTCTGTTTCGTCATATAGTCAAATGGTCAGTTTGTCAATACGTCACTAAAAAAAACAAAGTATCAATCATTCATATGCAATTTGGTGTAATGTTACACAAATTGGTGATACTCTAAAATTAAGTCATTAAACTTTTTATTGAAATAAAATTTTGCTTAAAAAACAATGTCACTTTAATTTGACCGCACAGACTAACAGTTTTTAAAACTTTTTAATAATTTTTTAATAATTTTTTAATAATTTTTTAAAACTCACTTTTTTATGTATTTCAAAACGACTTCGCGTTTCATCATCAGCAATCACGATTAAACTTCAAGAACAGCTTCAGTTGATTTTCGTAGACGAAGGCATACAAAAACGAAGAGAGGGGCAAACAAAACGAAAACTAAACAAAAACTTTGTCTATGGTTTTACATACTAATGCAGGCGATTGAAAAGAAACGATTCTATGTTTCCTTTATCAAAGTTCAATGCGTTTTTGTCTTTTTGTATGTAATAGGCTTCAAACGCATCAAGCTGTCGATCATCATTTACAGCTTTTAAAAGCTTTAAGCTGTTTTTGTTGATATTCGAGTGATTGTCAACAAGAGCATGATAAGCTACAGCTGATTTGTTTGGCTGATTAAGTTTTATGTTTTGTGTGTGCTCTTTAAAACATTCTTCTATACTTCTTTTTGTTTGCCCATAATACGATCGAATGCAATCATTGCATGTTATTTTGTATATGCCTGACTTTTCTAATTCTGGCGTTTTGTCTTTCGTTGAACCCCGTAAACCACAAAGTTTAGAATTATTTTTGTACACAATTTTTAAGTTGTGATCATTAAACACTTTTTTTAATTTATTTGTGATTTCGGAAACAAATGTCAAGGATAACCGTTGTTCTTCATTTTTTTCTTTATGTGAAAAAAGAGTTGACAAATTACATTTTTTACTTTTTTAGAATGTTTGTAAATAATTTTGTCTGCCATTTCAATGCTGTAACCGTTCACTCGCGCTGTTTCTTTTATATACTCGTATTCTTTTTTATATTTAGACACAGAAAGAGGTAATCGACATAAACTATGCACCATTGAATGAAAAGCTGCCATCTTGTGTTGAATTGGACAGTGTGAGTCACTTGTTATTGTTCTCATGGTACTTGATGGTTTATGGTAAACACCTATGTCAATTTTTTCACCAACTTTCTCTAGTTCGAGGTCAAGAAATGGTAATTTTCCATTTTGCACTAACTCACAGGTGAATTTTATAGATTCGTATCTGTTGTTCAAAATTTTTAATGTGTCGTTGATTTTGTCATTGTGTACTACTGCAAAGACGTCGTCAACATATCGCCAACAAACACGAGGGAGTAGTTTTTCATTACGTAAAGTTATTCCAAAATTTGCCATAAAAAGTTCAGCTATTAACGGGCTAAGTGGATTACATATGTTAGTGCCAGATTCTACTTTGAAAATTTCGTTGCGGAATTGAAAATAGTTTTGCTTCATACACAGCTTTGCAGAAGTACGTTTTACTTTTGAGCATCATAATCGATGCTTGCTAACTGTTTTTCTAGTAATTCCAGAGCAATATCAACGGGAATGCTTGGAAACAGCGAACTTACGTCAAAGCTAACTATGATCTCATCTTCCTTCACTGTTATCTTTGACTTTTTCTACAAATTCAAGAGAATTTTTGAAATTATTAAAAAATTATTAAAAAGTTTTAAAAACTGTTAGTCAGTGCGGTCAAATTAAAGTGACATTGTTTTTTAAGCAAAATTTAATTTCAATAATCTTGGACCACACGCCGTTCAACAATATGAATACATTTAATTCAGAATACTTATTAAACTTTTGTTTACAATATGTTTGCTTTCGATTTACATTCTTTCACAAACATACAAACATACACATTGTAAACCTAACTCAATCGCCACCCTAGATATACAACCATATTTGTGTACTTGTGCGTTATGACTTGGGTTTACAGTTGACCCTCTGTTCACGTGTATACTACAAAATATTCAACACACACAAATCAAAAGTAGCTTTAATCGGTAACACACGATCTCCCTGACATGCTTAAATGCTACTATTATGAAGATTTAGAATGAATGTGGGCTTCTGTCAAATTAATAATTGTGAAATTGTAGTGTCAGTATTGACTGTTTTACAGTATTGCCAGCGTGCGATAAAAAATGAACAAAACGTGATAGCCCAATTTTTATGCCAGATTCAGCGGCCCCAGATTAGTTAAAAAACATGCTTCGTTTCTGCAATAATTTTTTTTTTTTTTTTAATTTGTAGAGCACCGACGAATCAAAATTCAGTATATTTGGTTCCGATTCTCGTCAATACGTGTGTAAAAAGCAAGAAGAAGCATTAACTCCTCGAAGTGTAACCCACACCGTAAAGCACGGTGTAGTGTTATGGTGTGGGGTGCTATGGGGTCAAATGGGGTGGGAAACTTGATATATGTAGAGGGAAACATGAATAAAAACGACTTAAATATTTTGCAAAATAACTTGAGGCAATCTGCAATAAAAAGTGTTTAAATGATGATTTTGTGTTTGTTCCACGATAACGACCCAAAACACTCTGCCCTAATCGTAAAGGAGTGGTTAGGGAATAACGTGAATATGGTATTGCCTCATCCTCCCCAGGGCCCGTACTTGAACCCCATCAAAAATCTATGGGCGTACATAGATACCCAATTAAAAAATTATAGCATAACCAGCAAAGGAACGCTTAGATAAGCACTGCTAGACATTTGGAGCAAAATTCAGAATACACGAGAAAATTAGTTAATTCGATACCTAATAGACTTCAAGCCGTTAGACAAGCAAAAGGTCTTCGTACAAAATATTAATATTAATTTATTTTCTTCTTTCAGTTTTCTTTTTCTTAAAGTAATTAAGAATGTCCACGTTTTTTCCCCCCTATGAAAATTGGCATTTTTGTTACTGATATTTTTGTGTTTCTGCGTTAAATCAGTATGAAAATTTTCTCTACTAAATCAAAATTTATGGGTCTTAGCCTTTAATTTCACGTAGAATAAACTCACTTTAATTTTGAATTTTTTAAACTACGACTCGTTTTATTTCAATATAAAAGGTGTCCAACTTTTTTTTTGCTCACTGTATATATTGTAAATTAGTTTTAAGTAGTCGTAGTCAAATCATTAAATAAAAAACATTTAAAAGGCATAGCCTTCTTCTTTTCACTTTTCCATTGCATAAGAGTTGAATAGCAATTAAAGCAAACTTTTTTTGGGCCATAGTTTACGCCAGTGATAAACTCTTGCGAGAAATATTGTTTATAGGCATCAAGAAAAAAAAAATCACTCGCATTGCCACATTTTTCATCGCTTGCTATGAAATGTCCAAAAACATTACAAAAATGGTCCATTTTACATTTTCGTTCCGAAATTTTTAATACAATATATATTATACAATGTTTTTTTTTTTTGTTATTTTTATGAAACCGATGCACTTAACTTAAATCACTCACAAAATGAAATAAGTTCCAAAAAAATTAATAGCGAATTTTATCACGACCCAGCGAAATTTAAAAGACACCAGCTTCGGCTGAGTTTCGAATCTTCATTTTTGAAATTAGTTCGCTTGTACGAAATAAAAAAAAATCGCTACCTGTGCGGTGGTTGAAAACAAAAAAGTTGTTTTACTAATTCCTAATTCTTGGAACTTCCCTTTTTAATTATTTCTACCTAAATCGCTATTTCTTTAACGGTTTTGGGATTTTTAACGCAAATTATCGACTAAGACCATTTTCTTTTCAAATGAAATTTATTGAAGAAACTGAGAAGAATATTATAGATCAAACAGAAAGCAAAAAAGACTTAGTTTTGTGGAAAATATTTTCAAAAAGCATGAAAAAAAAAATTATTTCAACATTTTGCTTCATAAGCACCACAAAAATTTTCTAAATCAATTTTTTAAAAATATTAATTGTTGCACAGGTCTCTAGCAATAATTTGGCTTTTACAGATTGAAAAAATATCAATTAGTCGACGAGTTATAGCCAAAAAACCATATAAACAATATGCTGAAAATCTGGATTTGACTGCAAAGTTCGAAGGTCGATTAAAAAAAATTCGAACCAACATAAACAAGCGCCGCGATACGGGTCTTCTAATTTAGCCTCTATTTACACCCCTCACTCTCAGAATCGACCTTACTTTTGCTAACCTGAATTTGTTCAACAGTGTTATTGGACGGATAACTTGTGAATCGGATTTTATCAATTGATTTTTATTTTTGTAGCCTCCACACCACTGTGCAGAGGGTATAAATCAGTTTGGTAATTCGTTTTTAACTCATTGAAATAAATTCCGGAGACCACATAAACTATTTATATTATTGATCCTTATAAAATGAGTCGATCTAGGGATGTCCGTCCATCAGTCCGCAATAGGTCGAATGGGCTTAAAATATTCATCATACTGCTGCAGATTTGGTATTCTGATACTCTAGACGAAATAGGTGAGGAATGACGTAAGGAAATGTAAAGACCCTCTGATAAAATTTCATATCAAAGGCCAAATATAGTGAAAAATGTTATACGTAATAGAACATGTGCATATAGATAGGTATCGGCGACGAATGACATTTGTGTTTGCGATTAAAAACAGCAACAGACAAACAAAAAAAAATGTATGTGTTTACATTTATAGCCTTTTTTGTCTCTTATTGTTGACAACCTTGGTTATAATATTCTGTTTAGAAAACGGGTTGAGCGTATCAAAGATTCGGCACAGCCAAATTTAACACTCTCACTTGTTCATTTAGAAAGAGGCTTTAAAGATAACGTAAATTTTGAGAAAGACAGCTTTTGTAATATTCGATTTTGAAAATTGTTTAACACCCGGTTTGTTTCAATTTTATGTTCATAATTATTTTCCTTTAATTGTTTTTGCTATAAATTTATGTTTTTTTTAGTTAAAATAGGATAGTTACGAAAAAATTTATAAAATGTGTATATAATTGTTTAAAATTGTATGGTGTCAGCATTTTTATTTTTAACAAACCTTTTTACACTTCCAAAACTATTAGTATACGGTATATATTTTTTTTTTTGAGTCCGCATAGACGAATATTCAAACATTACTTGTTTTTATTTAATTAAACCTATATTTATATCTTTAAATTAATACTGATAAAATTATTTAGCAAATTATTTGTTTTAAAGTGAATATCTGTACATTTTACTGATATAAGACAAAACTAAAATAAATATCTCTTAAATGTTAAGCTCTCAAAACCAGAGTTCAGAAAAAAAAAACACACACTGAATAAAAAACTCGTACATATATGTAAACAAACATAGCTCAGACCAACGAACACATATTTTTATTTTCATATCAATTATGTGTGTTTCTAAATTTTGTACGGTACCGAACACATCATGACTGTGTTTCGTTTTAATATTTCATTATCTACACGAATATTTTTCTATCACGTGTTTTTTGTTTCGAACACACATAAACCACACAGATTCGTGTGTAGCTTTATTTTAAGTTCGTGTTCTGGTACGTGTTCACCGAAAAAACAGAATATGAACAATAAATAGGTTCGAGTTCAGTTATATTTTAATTTCGTGTTCTGGCTCGTGTACAGCGGAAAATAGAACATGAACAATAAACAGGTTCTAGTTCAGTTATATTTTAAGTTCGTGTTCTGGCTCGTGTACTGTGAAAAATTAAAATATGAATTCGCGATCTGATACACCCCAATAAAAACGACGACAACTGTTTCAACCGGAGTTCAGAAAAAAGCACACACTGAATAAAAAACTCGTACATATATGTAAACAAACATAACTTAGACCAACACACACATATTTTTATTTTCATATCAATTATGTTTGTTTTTAAATTTTCTACGGTGCCAAACACAATCAGAATATGAACAATAAATAGGTTCGAGTTCAGTTATATTTTAAGTTCGTGTTCTGGCTCGTGTACAGCGGAAAATAGAACATGAACAATAAACAGGTTCTAGTTCAGTTATATTTTAAGTTCGTGTTCTGGCTCGTGTACTGTGAAAAATTAAAACATGAATTCGCGATCTGATACACCCCAATAAAAACGACGACAACTGTTTCAACCAGAGTTCAGAAAAAAGCACACACTGAATAAAAAACTCGTACATATATGTAAACAAACATAACTTAGACCAACACACACATATTTTTATTTTCATATCAATTATGTTTGTTTTTAAATTTTCTACGGTGCCAAAACAATCATGACTTGTGTTCGTTTTAATATTTCGTTATTTACACGAACATTTTTCTATCACGTATTTTTTGTTTCGATCACACATAAACCACACAGATTCGAGTGTTGCTTTATTTGAAGTTCGTGTTCTGGTACGTGTACTGAGAAAAAACAGAACATGTATAATAAACAGGTTCGAGTTCAGTTATATTTTAAGTCGTGTTCTGGCTCGTGAACTAAGAAAAAACAGAACATGCACAATAATTAGGTTCGAGTTCAGTTATATTTTAAGTCGTGTTCTGGCTCGTGTACTAAGAAAAAATAGAACATGTACAATAAACAGGTTCGAGTTCAGCTATATTTTAAATTCGTGTTCTGGCTCGTGTACTGCGAAAAATTGAAACATCAATTCGCGATCTGATACACCCCGATAAAAACGACGACAATTGTTTAAACCAAATTTATTAAAATTTTATTGACCCTTTTTTATAACTTACGTTGCAAATTGTTTACAATTGTCAAATATTTTAAAATTTTATTGGCCATTTTTTTGTGATTTACGTTGAAATTATTTACAATTGTTTTTATTGACTGGTTTTTATTTTAATAAGAGATGGTAATAAAATACTTAAGACACAAAAACTGCACACTGAACTTAAATCTTTCTTGCAGGTTGCGTATTTTTTATAGCAAAACTTATTTCTGTTATTGCTTTCCAATTTTTTTAATTTTCACAAAATATTCGCAATTTATTTTACATTACCCACCCCCTATTTTCGCAACCTCTTAGTATCAATAGAATTAATTGTGAAATTATATTGACCATTTTTTATGATGTACTAAACAATTGTTTTTTTCCTGTTTGTGTTTTAAATTCGTAACAAACGACTTAAAACAAAAACGCAATTTAGCTTCATAAAAATTTCACATGTGTAACTTTCTTCAGAAAAGAATTTTATGAAGCCTATTACAAAAACAATTACAATCCTTTTCTAGAATTACATACTGTTTTTATTGCTTCAGTTATTTGCGATGTTTTGCATACATTAGCACAAATCTCCCCCTGTTATTTTGCCAACCAATGAGTGTCAATAGAAATAATATTTACAATCCTTTTTTTAAGTTAAGGCTTCATGGGATTTTTTTTTCCAAATTTCATTTATTCTTTTTTATGATTTTCGTTGCAATTGTTTACAATTGGTTTTTTCTCACTTACTGGTTGTTAGGATGTTTTGCATGCATTAACACAATCACCCACCCCTTAATTTGCGAACCAATTAGTGTCAATGCACAATCCTTTTCTCAATGATTTTTTGTAGACAATTGTAAACAATTTCAACGTAATTCATAAAAAAGGGTCAATAAAATTTGAAAATATTTGACGATTGTAAACAAAAACGTCATAAAAAAGGGTCAATAAAATTTGAATAAATTCGGTTGAAACATTGTTGTTGTTTTTATCGGGGTGTATCAGATCGCGAATTGATGTTTTAGTTTTTCACGGTACACAATCCAGAACACGAACTTAAAATATAACTGAACTCGAACCTGTTTATTGTTCATGTTCTGTTTTTTCGCAATACACGAGAAAGAACACGAACTTAAAATATAACTAAACTCGAACCTGTTTATTGTTCATGTTCTATTATCCGCTGTACACGAGCCAGAACACGAACTTAAAATATAACTGAACTCGAACCTGTTCTGTTTTTTCGCTGAACACGTACCAGAACACGAACTTAAAATAATGCTACACACGAATCTGTGTGGTTTATGTGTGTTCGAAACAAAAAACACGTGATAGAAAAATGTTCGTGTAGATAACGAAATATTCAAACGAAATATAGTCATGATGTGTTCGGCACCGCACAAAATTTAGAAACACACATAATTGATATGAAAATAAAAATATGTGTTGGCTGCTTTAGAACAGAACATTGTGTGTTTCATGTGTGATTTTCTGAACCTTGCTCAAAAAAATTCCTTGACTTTTGCTAGTCTAATGCCGGGTGCATTAAAAAAGTATTGCTCTTCGAATCTTAATAGTTTTTCTACTCTAATGATAGAAAAATAATGCAATTTTTCAGATGGAAGTTAATTCTTTCTAAAGGGTTTTTCAATAAGAGCGCTACAAAAGTTTTTTTAAATAAAACAAAAACGGTTTTGGATATCAATGAAATTCTTTATTCCTGTGAAAGTACGTTCGATGCCATTATGTATGGAAATCGATCTCTTTTGCATGGCCACCACGGGCACGCTTGCAGAAGTCCAGACGCTGAACCCAATTTTCGACGGTTTCAAGCATAAATCGGCCGATACTGCTGCAATTTCACGTTCGATATTCGTACGAAGTTCATCAATCGTCGGTGGCTTGTGGGCATAGACCATAGCCTTGACGTAGCCCCACAGGAAATAGTCCAACGGCGTCAAATCGCACGACCGAGGCGGCCAATAGACTGGACCATTTCGTGAGATAACACGTTCTCCAAACTTGGTTTCCAATAAATTGATTTTGACATTCGCTGTGTGGCTTGTGGCGCCGTCCTGTTGGAACCACATGTCCTCCAAGTCCATATCATCCAATTGGGGGCCAAAAATATTCGGTTATCAGTGAACGGTAGCGATTCAAATTCACAGTAACGTGCCGGTCTTGATCATCACGGAAGAAGTACGGCCCAATGACGCCGCCGGCCCATAAACCGCACCAAACCGTAATTTTTTCGGGATGCAATGATGAGCCATGGAGTACGTGTGGATTGCTGTCGGACCAATAACGCATATTTTGTTTATTGACGAAGCCATTCAGCCAGAAATGAGCCTCATCGCTGAAGATGATTTTTCGATGAAAATCCGAATCAATTTCAAATTGTTGCTCAGCCCAATTCATGAACATACGACGCTTCTGGTGGTCAAGCGGCTTCAGTTCTTGCGTCAATTTGATCTGGTAAGGATGTAGGCCAAGATCTTTTCAAAATTCGCCACAACGACGTCACAGAGATGCCCAACGCTTGAGAACGACGTGTGAGAGACACATTTTGCTTTCTTCAACTGAAGCCTCACCGGCAGCAATATTCTCGACACTAAGGGCACTTCTTTGTCTCACTGGCACGGGAACATTTTGTACTGTGCCTGTGGATCCAAATTTTTCCACTAGACGCTCAATTGTTGATCTGCTAGGACGATTATGGCGACCATAAATTGGACGTAGCGCTCTTAACGTTGAGCCCTCTGACTCCGAATTTCGGTAGTAAATTTTAATAATTTCGACTCGTTGTTGGCTCGTATATCTTTCCATTATGAAATGGGAAACCTTACTGAAGAGAAATGTCAAAAGAGTGGTAAGAAATATGGCATCGTTTGCTGTCCCTGTCTTTCTACTTTTGTAGCGTCCCTGTTGAAAAACTCTTTATAAAAAAATCATCGTTTGAATATAAAAAAAACAAATTAGAAATTGTATACTGATTAAAGAAAGCAATCAACTGAAGGGGGGCAAGGTTTTAAAACCTTTTTTTTTGCATTTCTCTTTCTGAATGTACAACATGTCGAGAGTTTTGTATCAAAATTTCAAGTAAATCGGAGCAAGACTTCAGAAGATACAGCATCTCCAGCGACCGGCCTCATACGGTATATCGTACATAAATCCGTTTTTAAATAACTTTAAATCGATTTTCTCACAAATAAATGTTCGAAGTCCGTGAACATCATAACTCAAAATCTACTAGACCGATTCTTTTGAAATTTTACACACTATATCTACATATAAATCATCAGGTAACCGCGAAGATGTTTTTTTATTTTCCATTCTCTTCCCCATTTTTTAACAAGAAATTCTCGAAATTTTATGGCAAAAATCGTGTTTTTCACTTCAAAATGCTACCAAAAAATAATACAAAAAAAATTGAAAAAAACTCTTCGTCATTACCTAAGGAAATATTCCACGTTGCAAACGCATTTCGATCTTTTTATTTCACAAGATCCTATAACGAGTTATGATGTTCACCGCAAAAGAACAACACATCCGGAGATTCGCTGTCACGGACTTATTTATTAAAATTTTTAATTGAAAATTTTTTCAAAGATACTTCAAATGTCATACTATAACGCTCATATAAAATAAATAATCCAACAGTATTCATATCTTCAAAAAATATTCATGAAAATACGACTTTTTTAACTTTTAAAACCTTACCCCTACGTTAAAATTTGAATATATTCGAATTTAAAGTCTAAGTATCGGTAACAGAATTAAAGTTGTAGCCGTACCCAACATTATTTGCAATATTGAGTTTAAGATCCGGTGTTATATATTAAGATGTGTTTTTATATTACTAAAGGTACGGTCGCATTAGGCAAATATATGACGCAAACTTGTTTTCTCGTATTTGCCCAAAAATTTGTGAAAGAAATATACAGTTGATTTTGCTGTCACACTAGGCACATTTATTTTCTCTTTTTGTTTGATCAAGCAGCTGCCAAAAAGTGGCAAATAAAAACAATTTAAACATATTTGCGGTCACACTTTAACAAATATTTGACTAAAAAAATTGTTTGCTCACACAGTCAAAAATTATAAATATATTTGATAAAAATTTCAAAATGATGCACGAGGAGGAAAGTTTACTTCTCTTGTGCTTTGGAGCGGCATCGGTGATAGTTTTGAAAGAGGAAGAAGAGTTAAAGAAACCATAAAAAGAAGGAGTATGTAAGCTGAGTGTAGACTTTATGGACTATTTGTATGGGGTTCCCTCCTCTGTGTATGATATCAATACTCGTTTTAATCAATTTCGAAATTCTTTTTCAAAACCAACTCATTTTTAGTTTTAATAAACTTCACCTTCATCATCACATTTTGTTCATTACTTTTGAGTAAACCATTTTCTGTTCTATAAAGTTAATAAAAGCTTTATTTCGATCAATAGAGTCTTTTCCAATATAGTATTTTCCTTTGAATGTGAATACTGATTTTGGATACTTAAAACTGTTGGCATGGTTTTACACACTACAGTTTTTATATAAAACCAAATTTTGGACGTTTTTAAAAATTATAAATTTGGACAGTTAGATAAAAACGCAGGGGGTTATGTCATATATAGTGAATCAAACGGAAAATCGAACAAACCTATCTCATTTACATTAACGAATATCACAAACGAAACAGTTATTTGTTTTTAACGAGAATGTGTATTTCTATTAAAGTAAGATATTTTTTTATATTATTAAGAAGAAAAAATAAAATATTTTGATTTTTTATGTGAAAAAAATAACAATAAATAAATAAACTTAATTTTTGTAAGTCAAACGGAAAATCGGATAATGTTGTAGCTCAACTGCAGATTAAAATGCGTCTTTCATCGAGTAAAATGCGTCTTTTATCATGATCATTTAAAATCTTTTCTAGCCCTTCATTGCTTTTGTTTTCCACTCTATACTCGTCACTGTATCTTTTAGTAACATCATGTACAGTTGAACGACTTCTATCCACAATTTCAGCTATATTTCTCACAGTTTTTCCTTCACCGTACATTCGTCTAATAAGGTGTCTCATTTCTATTGAAGTCTGCTTGCCTGTTGGAGCCACTATAATTTTTTGTCTCTTAGCGTCCACTTTATTACATACATAGAATTCAAATTAATAAAAATTTTTAATTTTTGTTTGAAAAGTTCTAAAAAAAATCGAAGCCTGCCTTGATTGTCCGATTTTCCGTTTGACTTAAAATTTTGGATAGTTTTGCTAATTGTAGAATATTTTCTTACTGTAAAGTATTTTTTTTATAAATTTATATTCAATACGCAGCTATATACTAAATAAAAGATTTTTGGAGTTATAATAATAAAAAAAAATTGTTTTATGCAATTTTTCTTGAAAGAAAATTAATGAGAATCTTTTCCGAGATTCCGTTTGATTCACTGTATACTATAACTTCTTTTAAAATAATTTTATCACAATAGCTTAATATATTCGAGATACTACAGACATAGACTTTCAATAGGCATACATTTCATTAATATATCCCAAGAATGATTTCTGTACCCTAAACGATGCCCTGTGAATAGACTGCGATGGTGTTAGTGCTAATAATTTGAGTAATAGCTCTTTAAGTAAAATATTTCATCTTCCTCTTCCATTGTTGAACAAATGCAGCATTTTTCTTAACTGCAACAACTCGGTGGTTTCTATTACTATCTGTGAATAATTCGTATGTTATTTACCACCACTTAAAATATCGATACCTAAAAGGGAACATAAGTTACAAAAATGCAGCAAATAGTTGTCCGGCAAGAATTTTTTAAAGATATTTTTAATTTCTGTTTTCATTTTTTAATAGTAGTTAATATAAATAAATTATATGTAAAATTAAAATTACTGCAGTTATTATGCATTTAAAATTTGCTACCACGATAAATAATTGTAATAATTGTATAAAATATAAATTCCATTGTATGAACTAAATGTGACGATTCATACAATCGAATTTATTAAAAAAAAAAAATCAGTTGCCTTAAACTTCGTACGGTTATTTCGAAAATAAAATTTCTGTGTGCGGTTATTATTAAAAAAATTTAGTATTAAATGAAATGGCACATTTATGATTTTTAATTGGAAAGGGGAATTTTTTCGTATTGCCTAATGTTTGTGTAAATAACAGTTATATTTCAATTTATTTCTAGGAAACTGCCTTAATATTTTAAAAGGAAAAGTATTGAATAAATTTAAGCAGCCAGGAAATAATATTTCAATGCAGAGCACATATTTCCCAGGAACAGATATTAAAACTGCTGTTGTTGGAACTTTGAATAATGTGGAACAAACGAAGGAAAATGATCATATCAAAGAAAATGGAAATAAATCACAAAATAAAACACAAGTAAGATTCATAGCTATAAATTTTGACGTTTAAGTAAATGATAATATTGTTAATTGAAATTTAACATAAATGGCGCTATAAAAATTTTAATATGAAGCAAATGAAGCTTAAAATGGTTTTGGATTTGATAAATGCTCTTTTAGTATGTAAAAAATGTAGGTCAAAAACAAAGAGAATTTACTAAATCCAAAATAGTTGGATTTAATTTCTGGCGAGATACAATTTTAGTAGTATGTATATAGCGGTTCGAGCGCACTTTTTCAGTACAAGCGTGGTGCAAGCATAGGTTCCCAATCTGCGGGGCCGTTGTGTGTGTGTGATGGAGAGTGGTGTGTGTGTGTGTGTGTGTGTGTGTGTGTGTGTGTGTGTGTGTGTGTATGTGTATGTGTGTGTGTGTGTGTGTGTGTGTGTGTGTGTGTGTGTGTGTGTGTGTGTGTGTGTGTGTGTGTGTGTGTGCGTGTGTGTGTGTGTGTGTGTGTGTGTGTGTGTGTGTGTGTGTGTGTGTGTGTGTGTGGGGACCATAACTGATAAGAAGTATATAACTGATAAGAAGGTTAGAACTAAGAAAAATGTACGTAACTAATAACTGATAAGAATTACATGACTTCTGCGGTTATGAGTTAATTAAATAAATATAGATTTGGTAAGAAGTACCTAGCTGATAAGAAGGTCATAATGGTCAACACTGATAAGAAGATGTGTGTATAAGTGATTGGGGGATACAAAGCTATAAGTGGGGGGATATAAAGCTATAAGTGGGGGAATACAAAGCTATAAGTGGGGGAATATAAAGCTATAAGTGGGGGGATACAAAGCTTTAAGTGATTGGGGGATACAAAGCCGTGATCGGGGGATACAAACCTAAGTGGAGGATAGAAAAAACTATGAGCTTATATAAATAAAAAAGATTTAGGTTTTTGTTGGGTTTTAATTCTTTATTTTTTTATCTTAAAAATTAACTTATAAATAGAATTAATATTACTTACAATTATAGATTCTTAAATATGTTTTACAAGATTTTGTTGTACGTTGCAGTACATATATATATATTATTTCTTATAGGTGAATGTAGTGGGGTGAGCTGTATGTTTACCAAAAATTCGTATGTATAGGTTGAAAAGTTTTTGTGTGAACTGATAACGATTATAAAATAGTTTACATGCACATATATTAGCACAGTCATTTGTAAAACACATACAATCGTATTTGTGAAATTCATCATTAAAATATATAAACGGAGTAGAGATGTTCTTAAGTTATCAATCATTTCAGTGAACATTTGTTTATGTGTTGAATCAATACAACAATCACATGATTTTAAGAGATGTTGTAAATCAGTTGAGGACACCATTCTAATATAAACTTCACACCTCAGATCAGTAATTGATGAATATTTAATTGATTATATATATTAGTATTCATTTAAAACCATTTATATACTTATAACATCTATTAATACATAAGTAGAATTAAACCGTTATAAATAATCTTGTAAGCATAAAAGAAAAATAAAGACACTTTGGATTTGAAAGTCTTTGACTAAGGTCATCATTTAAATCGTTTAAAACTTTACATTGGCCAATGTAAAAGAAAAATAAAGACACTTTGGATTTGAAAGTCTTTACATTGGCCAATGTAAAGTTTTAAACGATTTAAATGATGACCTTAGTCAAAGACTTTCAAATCCAAAGTGTCTTTATTTTTCTTTTATGCTTACAAGATTATTTATAACGGTTTAATTCTACTTATGTATTAATAGATGTTATAAGTATATAAATGGTTTTAAATGAATACTAAGAAGAAAAGGGAAAGGTATATTGTATTCAATTATTCCATTACACATAGAGAAATGTATATGTAAATTAATAACGAATACTCTAATAATCATTATGCCATTACACATAGAGAAATGTATATGTAAATTAATAATGGATACTCTACAATGCCCCTTTCTTAAGATTTATAATAATATATAATGTAATACTTTTTATGTATACAGATTAAATGCGAAAAACAAATTCTCTTATGCTTGTTCAATTTTCTCTTTATTTGTATATAAAATTAAGAAATTCTCTTAATAATTTTACATTTTTTTCTGCACAAACATGTGAATGTTTCATATTTCTTACAATACTTTTACAATTTTCTTTATGATAATTACAAACTTCTGCATTTAGACCACAGCTATATGGAAAAGAATATATGGACAACCAAAAGCATTTAAATTATATATATTGATATCTTCTCCAACCATTTCACATTCTCTTCCTTCGTACGAGTTTCACTATGAAATTTTTCAAGATCTTGTTGAGTTGTGTTTCCGTCCTGCCACGATAATCCATGAAAATGATAATATAACCAGTTATTTGTTGTATTTTCCTTTGATGTTAATTTTATGTATTCAAAAGGCGGAGAAATTATAAACGTATCAATTTCTGTGGTAGATCTAGAGATGCTAACTTCTTCAGCAATGAATTTGTTTTTAACATACAATCCTCGCACGTCTATTACTATTACTTTTTTCTTGACTCATTATATATTATGTCAATTAAGGGAGATAAAATCAGATACTAACAGATTCATTGCAAAATATCGAACTATATATACTCAAATATATCTAAATACAGATTTGATGCGACGATGAGTCACAAAAATGAACATGTTTAAACATGTTCACAATGTGTACGTAACTGATAAGAACTATATAACTGATAAGAAAGTTACAACTAAGAGAAATTTACGTAACTGTACCTAATATTTTAACAATTAGTCATAACTGATAAGAAGTACATAAAGTATTGTACTTCTGCGGTTATGAGTTAATTAAATATATATAGATTTGATAAGAAGTACATAACTGATAAGAAGTACATAACTGATAAGAAGTACATAACTTCTGCGGTTATGAGTTAATTAAACAAATATAGATTTGATAAGAAGTACATAAATGATAAGAAGGTTAAGCTAAGAAAAATGTACGTAACTGTACCTAATATTTAAACAAATAGTCATAACTGATAAGAAGATGTGTGTGTGTATGTGTATGGGCGCGTGTATGTGTGTCTATAGCATACAGTATAAAAGAGCTGAACTGCTACAGAATACATCACAGTCTATAGTTAAAGTACTAATCATCAAATAATTTAAAAAGATATCAATAAAAATATATATTATAAGTGAAATAAAAAATAATATAATAAATGGATTTTTTAAATGCATTGAACAACTTGGAAAACCAAGCTGGAGAAGGCTTCACCAGAGTAGACAGCTTGAAAATTGATTATCCCTACACAATAACTGGATGCAAATTGAAGGATACACAAATTGGTCCTAAGATCACTTTAAATTTGGACGATGGAGAGGGTAATAAGATATGGATATTTTTACCTAAACGTCTCAGCGATCTTTTTCATGGAGAACCCGTTTAAAAAACTGAATGACAATAAAATTAACCAAGTAATATATTGAGGTAGAGATGAAACTAAATATAATAGAGCGATTCTTAAATTTGTTAGCCAAAAAGAAAATAAAGAAAATTTATAAAAACCAAATGTATAAAATTTTTATCGTTTTATTTATAATTTTGCATAAGAATATTAGTTTAGTTTTATTTAATAAAGTGTATAATAATATTTATACAGGTAAACTACTTTTTTGTTATTAAAGTTATAATCAGTTCCTCTAAAGTAAATTTTCTAAAAATATACTTTTTTCAGTAAATTTCATGATCATGATCATGATCATGATAAATTTCATAATCGTGGTCATGCATTGAATAAAGTACATTTTTGAGAAAATTTATTGAAAAAAGGAAATTTGTAAGAAAATTTACTTTTTTCAGTAAATTTCATGATCATGATAAATTTCATAATCGTGGTCATGGATTGAATAAAGTACATTTTTGAGAAAATTTATTGAAAAAAGGAAATTTGTAAGAAAATTTACTGAAAAATGTAAATTTTTTAGAAATTTAATGATTATGGTCATGGATAGAAAAAAGCAAATTTTTGAGAAAATTTATTGAAAAAAGTAATCATGATATTTTAATATAAATTCAATACTTTATAGGAAAACTTTATCATATTAATTTCTAACGTTGTACGAAAAAAATTAAAAAATGGCCATAAACTGTAACAAAACGCAGATATGTAATCAGTCATTAAAATTTTCTTTTTAATAAATATAATTTGAAATAAATAAATAAATCAAAATTGATTTTATGTTGTTTTGCTCAGAGTTCTTTCATTTTGTGATGACCCCATGCATAGGTATCAACACAATTTTTCTCTTATAAATCGCTTATCATCTAAATAACTTAAAGTTAGCTTAGAAATATGTTCGGTATACACTTCACGTATCTTAGATCTAAAAATATACATAGAATCATAATATAATTTCTTATCAAATAAACATTTTCTAAAATCGGCTACGCTAAGTTTTTGTCTAGAATTCACTAGGTTTATTCTTTGAGAAATAAAACGCAATCCAATGCTGACCTGTTTTATCATGATCATGGTCATGATTATGATCATGGTCATGGTAAAATTGTTTTAGAAAATTTACTTGTTTCAGTAAATTTTTTAGAAAATTTATTTTTTCAGCAAATTTTTTTTTAGAAAATTTACTTTTTTTGCAATAAATGTTTTAGATACGAAGTATATAACTTCTGGGGTTATGAGTTAATTAACTAAATATAGATTTGATATTGTCAATAAAAAGTGAATATGTTTAAACATGTTCACAATGAGTTATACATCTAAATATAGATTTGATGCGGTTATGAGTTATACATCTAGAATATTATTGTGATAATGGAGTATATATTAAAAGATAAAAGTTATTTTATACGACGTTCACACCTAAGTGTTTACCCATAATTTTTTTTCGTTTGGTTAAACATCTCAATTGACATGTTTAGATCTTAAACATCTCAAAAACAAACAAAATCGCAGAGTCTTATTTAATTTTGCACAGTTTGAGTGCAATATTTCTCATTTTTATCCTTTTTGGTCGTTTTTACCCCCCTTAAATAGTCGAAATTCGAAAAAATTATAGTATAAAAGAGTTTCACACCTAAAATTCACAAATAGAAATTTAACATATTTGTGAGCAGATGATTTTAAATATATATCTGTTGTTGGAAACAAAAAAATATATATAAAGCTGGTCGTTATCAGAAGAAAAACTGATCGTTATCAGATATAAAACTGATCGTTAGCAGATATAACACTGATCGCTATCAGATATAAAGCTGATCGTTAGCAGATACGAAGCTGATCGTGTTGAATAATTATAATAAATATTTATTTTTTAATATGTTATTCTAAATTAATATCAGATTTAAACAAAAAAACAAAATATATAATACATTATGAAACTCGTCAGCAATGTATTCAACATGGTGGTATTTTGAAGAAAATAGATAGAAATCTTAAATTTAATCAAGCGAACTGCTTGAACAAGTATATTGATTTGAATAACTATCATAGAACATTAGCTTAAAATTCATTTGAACGAAGTTTTTTCAAGTTGTAATTAATAAACTAATTTACGTTGGTTTTTCCATTTTAGAATTATCTAAATAGAAAATGTATGATTTTCATTATGATTACATGAAACCTAAATATCAGGCCATGAGATACGAAGCTGGTCGTTACCAGGTATAAAGCTGGTCATTACCAGGTATAAAGCTGATTGCTAACAGATATAAAGCTGATCGTTAGTAGATATGAATAAATATAATAAACGGTATTTACCGTTAAAAAACTTAAGAAATAATAAAATTTTTTTTTTGTTTTTATTTATGTCAAACATATACGAAAATTCCTATAAACTAGACCATTATCAGATATAAAGCTGGTCGTTACCAGATATAAAGCTGGCCGTTATCAGATTTTTTTTTTGCTTTTGATTTATATAAACTATAAAGTACACAATAATAACCACCATTTACGAAATTATTAGAAAGAATACCAATAAGTTTAATACTTGAGAATATAAACTAGAATATTAGACCTTCGAACAAAAAAAGTGTTAAATTTTTGTTTTGATCAGTTTATCAAATGCGAAGCTGATCGTTATCAGATATAAAAATCAATTTTGTAAAGTAAATTATCAAAACTAATTGTTCTAGATGCAAATACATTTGACAAATTTAATAAAAAAAATATCTGATTCGGATTTTTTTTTTCAATGTAAACTTCCAATCTATGCTTCTCACTCACTTAAAGATATTAGTAAGTGGTATGAAATCAAGCAAGAATTAGCAAAATTTCTAATTGGAAAACAAAAGATTAATATTTTCAAAGAATAAGAAAGATGAAAATAAATGGAAAAACTTGTGTGATAATGAAACTCAGACAAGAAGAATATATAAAAACATATTGATATCCAAACATTAGGAAAAAACATCAAAAAATGTTGGTTCTCAAGAAAATTTTAATTTACCAGAGAAAGTTTTTGAAAATAAAGGTAAAAATTGAGACGATTTTATGGATATGAATAGAACAATACATAAAATTAGTTTATGTAAACTATAAAGTAAACAATAATGATCATGGTAATAGTAAAAATTTTTTTTCAATAATTTTTTTTGAAAATTGACCATGACCATGATTATGATAAAACTAATCAATATCAGATATAAAGCTGATCGTTAGCAGATACGAAGCTGATCGTTAGCAGATACGAAGCTGATCGTTAACAGATACAAAGTTGATCAACATGACTAATAAATTGTTGAAAGATATTGTAAAGACGATAGCAGTAATCAAAGAAAAATTTAAAAATATCAAATTAAATGCAATAGACAGAGTTAATTTGTTGGAGGATACATTTCAACCTATATCAAAACCTTTGAATGATATAATTGGAAAACTTGATAACAAACTAAATAAAACACAAACACTAATACGATCTAATGATGATGATGACGATGATGAAAATGTTTCTGGTTATGATGAATATGATGATGCAGCTACATATGTTACACCAGATAATAATTCTGTTAGTGATGACGATATATCAAATGCTACATCCCTTAATGATTATAAATTAAAAACTTGAAGAGAGCTATCACATCAAACAGCAGTTACACGCAAAACAAAAAAAGAAAATTAAATTTAAACCACAATGTTAGTAAACAAACAAAAAGTAAACAAATAAAAAGTGCAAGTGATATAATGCTAACCGCAAACGCGCCAACAATTGTATCTCATAATACTGACAAGCGTGTGAAACGAAAGAGTACACCGCAAATACATAATGAGAAAAACGAGTTAAACATGAATACATTTTAAAGCGAAAGAGTAAAACTGAATTAAAAAATGAAAGAAAGCAAATTAAATTAGAAAAAAAGTTAAAACGAAAAAATGCTACTCTTATTAAATGATGATGATGTTAATGATGATAGAAAGCGATTTATGATATCTGACATATATAGTTACTCACATTGTTCTTAGTTGTGAACTGAGTATAAATTTATAATTCCTTATCAGTGAACGTATTTACATTTTTAATTGTTGTATATGTAAACAAATAAATAAGAGCTACAGTTATCCCACATTTTTCTTAACTGTGAACTAACTACATTTTTTCTTAGTTGTGAAGTGAATATAATAAACCTATTTATATTCATTATTTAAAAATGGTTTTATGAATTGGAAAATCTAATAAATTTTTATAGTATTGAGAAGATATGCAACTTGAAAAACTTTATTGAAATAAATTTTAAGCTAATGTTCTGTGATAGTTATTCAAATCAATATACTTTTCGTGGTAATGCAAATATGATTATAATATTTAAACAAGATGAAATGAATATGAGACATATATACAATGATCATGTTATCGGTGACATATCATTTAAAGAATTTATGGAGATTTGTAGTGAGTGTTGGAAAGATAAATATGGTTTTGTTGTTGTAAGTAAGGATGATTCAATAAACAAAGGACGTTATCGAAAAGGTTTTAATAGTTTCATACAATTTGTTTGTGTTGCTTAAGTAATCTCATATTGATAACTAATTACATTTTAATATAAATTCCATACTTTATAGGAAAACTTTATCATATTGATTTCTAACGGTGGTTATATTATACAAAAAAAAAAAATTAAGAAATGGCTATAAACTATAAGAAAACGCAGATATGTAATCAGTCAAAGATTGGTAGAGGTTTTGTAGACAACTTAATAAACAATTTACCGGTTGAACTACATTTACCGGGTTATCAATTTTGCCGTCCAGGAACAAAATTGCAAAAACGATTAGCTAGAGGTGATAAAGGTATAAATCAATTAGATAGTGCTTGTAGAGAACACGATATTGCATACTCGCAATCAAAAGACATCAACAAAAGACATTAGGCTGATCTAATATTAGCTGGGCAGACTTGGGAATGAGTAAAATCTAAAAATAGCGATTTAAAGGAACGTGCTAACGCTTGGCTAGTAACAAACGCTATGAAAGCAAAAGTTAAATTTGGTTTAGGTATGAAAGGTAAAAATATATCTAAATCAAAAAAATTGAAGAAAAAAGAAGAAAGTTAAAAGCGTATTATAAAAAGCTATTTTCAACTACTTTTAAAAATACATTGAAGCTCTTAAAAAAAGAAAAACCCGATAATATAAAAACAGCTGTAAAAATTGCACAAAAAGCTGTTCAATCAAATTTCAGAAGAATGAAGAGGGCGAATGTTCTTATACCAAGAGTTATCCCAATGCCAAAAGTTGGTGGATTTCTACCATTAATCCCCATTTTAACAGCATTGTCTGCACTTGGTGGCTTAGCTACTGGCGGATCGACTATTGTTAAAGCTGTTAAAGAAATAAAAAATGGAAAGGAACAACTATCAGAAGCTACTCGTCATAACAGATATATGGAATCAATTGCTATGGGAAAAGGTTTATATCTTAAACCATATAGGAAAGGCTATGGACTTTATTACAAACCAGCTCCAAAAAACTTTTAGATAGTCTACCCAAACGAGCACTAACAGATATCGATTTGATTAAATATGGTAAACATTTCAAACATTAAAAGGTGTTTTTATGCGCGATTGTTTACCTAAGAAACCACTACCACAAGAATGTGGAATTGTTAATTTAGCCAGTTCACACGGTGCTGGAACCCATTGGGAAGCGTACTATAAAAACCGCAATTATAAAGAATATTTTAACAGTTTTGGTAACTTGCAACCTCCGCTTGAAATAGTTGCATATTTATAAACACCCATTGAATATAATTACAATCAAAAACAAAAATTTAACACTTACAATTGTGGTCTTTTATGTTTAAAATTTCTTTTTAATAAATATAACTTGAAATAAATAAAAACAAAATTGATTTTTTTTATTATTTCTTAAGTTTTTCAAACGGTAAATACCGTTTATTATATTTATTGATATCTACTAACGATCAACTTTATATCTGTTAGCAACCAGCTTTATACCTGGTAACGACCAGCTTCGTATCTGATAACCAGATATTTAGGTTTCATGTAATCATAATGAAAATCATACATTTTCTATTTTAAAATGGAAAATGGAAATTAGTTTATTAATTACAACTTGAAAAAACTTCGTTCAAATGAATTTTAAGCTAATGTTCTATGAGAGTTATTCAAATCAATATACTTGTTCAAGCAATTCGATTGATTAAATTTAAGATTTCTATGTATTTTGTTGAATACATTGCTGATGAGTTTCATAATGTATTATATATTTTGTTTTGTTGTTTAAATCTGATATTAATTTAGAATAACATATTAAAAAATAAATATTTATTATAATTATTCAACACGATCAGCTTCGTATCTGCTAACGATCAGCTTTATATCTGATAGCGATCAGTGTTATATCTGCTAACGATCAGTTTTATATCTGATAACGATCAGTTTTACTTCTGATAACGACCAGCTTTATATATATTTTTTTGTTTCCAACAACAGATATATATTTAAACTCATCTGCTCACAAATATGTTAAATTTCTATTTGTGAATTTTAGGTGTGAAACTCTTTTATACTATAATTTTTTCGAATTTCGACCATTTAAGGGGGGTAAAAACGACCAAAAAGGATAAAAATGAGAAATATTGCACTCAAACTGTGCAAAATTAAATAAGACTCTGCGATTTTGTTTGTTTTTGAGATGTTTAAGATCTAACCATGTCAATTGAGATGTTTAACCAAACGAAAAAAATTTATGGGTAAACGCTTAGGTGTGAACGTCGTATAAAATAACTTTTATCCTTTACTATATACTCCATTATCACAATAATATTCTAGATGTATAACTCATAACCGCATCAAATCTATATTTAGATGTATAACTCATTGTGAACATGTTTAAACATATTCACTTTTTATTGACAATATCAAATCTATATTTAGTTAATTAACTCATAACCCCAGAAGTTATATACTTCGTATCTAAAACATTTATTGCAAAAAAAGTAAATTTTCTAAAAAAAAATTTGCTGAAAAAATAAATTTTCTAAAAAATTTACTGAAACAAGTAAATTTTCTAAAACAATTTTACCATGACCATGATCATAATCATGACCATGATCATGATAAAACAGGTCAGCATTGGATTGCGTTTTATTTCTCAAAGAATAAACCTAGTGAATTCTAGACAAAAACTTAGCGTAGCCGATTTTAGAAAATGTTTATTTGATAAGAAATTATATTATGATTCTATGTATATTTTTAGATCTAAGATACGTGAAGTGTATACCGAACATATTTCTAAGCTAACTTTAAGTTATTTAGATGATAAGCGATTTATAAGAGAAAAATTGTGTTGATACCTATGCATGGGGTCATCACAAAATGAAAGAACTCTGAGCAAAACAACATAAAATCAATTTTGATTTATTTATTTATTTCAAATTATATTTATTAAAAAGAAAATTTTAATGACTGATTACATATCTGCGTTTTGTTACAGTTTATGGCCATTTTTTAATTTTTTTCGTACAATATAACCAACGTTAGAAATTAATATGATAAAGTTTTCCTATAAAGTATTGAATTTATATTAAAATATCATGATTACTTTTTTCAATAAATTTTCTCAAAAATTTGCTTTTTTCTATCCATGACCATAATCATTAAATTTCTAAAAAATTTACATTTTTCAGTAAATTTTCTTACAAATTTCCTTTTTTCAATAAATTTTCTCAAAAATGTACTTTATTCAATCCATGACCACGATTATGAAATTTATCATGATCATGAAATTTACTGAAAAAAGTAAATTTTCTTACAAATTTCCTTTTTTCAATAAATTTTCTCAAAAATGTACTTTATTCAATGCATGACCACGATTATGAAATTTATCATGATCATGATCATGATCATGAAATTTACTGAAAAAAGTATATTTTTAGAAAATTTACTTTAGAGGAACTGATTATAACTTTAATAACAAAAAAGTAGTTTACCTGTATAAATATTATTATACAAGTTAAGCGCGTCCTTGCGCGCACGTAAAAAAAAATTACTTCAGTTGGGCCGCCCATGGGGCCCAACTCACCTTTTTAATTGAAACACCGCACTTTTGTTTTTAATTTTATTTCTCCGTTCTGTACGCTGTCTAGAATTGAACTGCCTCACAACCTGCCTTTGCAAGTTAATATAATTAAAAATAAAGTTACAATTTTGCTTACCCTAGCTTAATCTAATGGGAACCACAACATACTGTGATTGCCCAATAATTTGCATGTGCAAATATTTGCTTAGCCTAGCTTAAATTAATGAGAACAATAACTTCGATTTGTTCCCATGATTTCCCAATGCAGGCGTCATGTTACACTCGAGCCATCGTGATATGTCGTAGACAGAATGGTAGTGCGCAGGGTGTTAATAGCAACACGCGCTGTCCGTGGTATTTGCTGAGTCGACGACAGAATGTTGTTTTAAAAAAGGTATTGGGAATATGCGATGTGTTAACTCCCCCCTCCTTAAAAATCAGCGTCCCGCTGATCAATTTCTACCGGGTTCCAGTTTTCCCGGGGGGCTGGTATGGTAATGTGACCGAACATTTTCCTCCACAGTAGAGTCAGGAGGATTGACATCGCCACAATACAAAAGAAATACGTTTCATTTGACCCGAGAGACAGATCTAATTGACTCCTCAAATTCTGAATGTGCTCAATATTTTTTCCATGGAGTTCGTGTAGGAAATTGATATCGACCCTGTGTGCTTTCTCATATACGCTCGTCAATAATGGGGGAAGGGCTTGAACGTTCGTGACCATTCTCACTCGCAAAGGTCCTTTCTCCGATCGTAATTGTTTCATTGAAAATTCGTATTAGGTACGTTCCATTTAAGTTGACTGTGTTCCTTGCTGATGAAACATTTCCCTTATAATTTGAAATGTACACGAGATCATCTTCGATCTGCTCTATTATACTTCCTCCGTTTGACATGAAGGTACAGTTTGCGTTTGTACCCCTCAATATTTGCGATAAGCAATCTTCATCCGAGAGTTCTTTTAATTCTTCCAATTTACAGATTGTGACGTTATTAAGTGATGAGCAACCGCCTGTGATTCCATATATGTTTTCCTGACTTACGAGGGCGGTGTTATGTTCCAGATAAAGTTGTTGATTCTGTGATATAGCTGCTCTAAGTATGATTCTATTGTACTTCTTAGGCATCACCTTCGGTATTGACAGTACGTATAATAATGATGTTCCATTCGAAAATATACTCGGCTTCCCATACTTGATAGCTTCAATCTCATTACTGTATGGCAGTGACTCGACTTCTGAGATTATCTGATGAATTTCCTCTACATCTAGTAGGTTTGTGTTTACAATGCCACCTTTAGCCAGCTGACAAGCCCTCACGATTTCTTCAATGTCCTCTTTAATAGCCAAAATCTGGTTCAGCGCATCGTGTATGATCTCGCTCGTTTCCGACACAACGATCTTGTTATTAAATCTGTCGATTAGGTCATTCATTTTTTCCACTAACTCGCTCGTCGTCCCAAATAAATTCTTATTCACGATGTATTGCTGTTCATTATTACTGATGAGCCTCTGTTGACTTTCCAGCACCTTATTCCAATCTGTTGCATCTGGATTTCCAGCAATCCATTTCCAGGTTGAGCCAATCCAGTCTATAGATCTTTTGCCCCTCGAAATACCTTTTATTGTCGCCATTCTGTCATACGCCCGTTGGAGTTGGTACTTGAACACTTTTCTGTCCTTTTCTTCTTTAACGAGAGCAGTAAATACGACAGCAGTTGTTCGCAGCATCCTCTGGAATTCGTCTAGGTTGGTCATATGTAGAACGCTGAGATGCCAATTTATAATCCATCCCTCACCATCTTTGATGGTCACAATGGGTGAATGGTATTCGAATACGTGGAAGGCACCCACACAAGTGAAGAATAATACAAAACTTAAAAGGTAAAGGTTAGTGTCATTTATTAGTACGTGTATGTTACAATACAGTCACGATGCGCTAGATCGAATTGGTAATAATGAACAACCAAAAAAAAAATATTTGCAAACGTATAATGATTTTCAGGAAGAACTCATTACAGATACAACGTTAGATATAAAGACCTATTTTAATATGTAATTCTTCCCAATTCTGGTACGTGTGTAAAAAAACCATAATTATCTCACAGTGTTCTTCTATATGGGAAATTATTTTATAATTTTTGTTAAATTATCTTATACAGAATAAACTTATTTCTATTTTCTGTTCCATTTTCCTTTTTTATAAAATTAATTTATTTTGTAATTAAAAAAAAAATTTTCAATTCATCTTAAAAGAATGGACTTATTTCTGTTTATTGTTTTTTTTTTATAATAAAATCGAATTTATTTTACAATTAAAAAAGATTTTCCCAATTCATCTTAAAGGAATGGACTTATTTCTATTTTTTTGTTTGTTTTTTTTGTAAAATTGAATTATAATTAAAAAAAAAAATTTCCATTCATTCTAAAAAGAATAGCCTCAATTCCATTTTTCTGTTTTATCATTCCTCTATAATAATATGGAATTTATTTTATAATTAAAAAAAAAAATATGATTATTATTATAAAAAATTCTCTTTTTCCTTTCATTTTATGGAAAGGAATCCATTTCATAATTATTTTCATGTTATAGCAAACATTTATTTCTATCTTTCGCAAAAATTATTTTTATAAAGAGGAATTTCTTTTACAATTTTGTTCTTTCCAACATATTTACTTTTATCCCCTTTTTTCGGGTTATTAAAAAAAAAATTTTTATATGTGAATAATCAGGGGTAACTGCAAGGTTTGTTAGGTGTCTTTCACGTGTGATTTGTGGTATTTCTTTCCTGCTGTTGTCCGCAGGGTAAACTTATTATCTTCCAAAACTTTATGCTTCTTATAAAGTGGCCTATGCTTTGGTTTTATCTGTTTATCCCTCACCAAGATGTCCTGACTACCTGCAAAGTCGATTGGGTCCGACCTAGTTCTATTCAGGCGGTCATTGGTCGCCTTCTGATTGTGTTCAATGAGACCCCGAATATCCTCATTAACCTTGTCGCGAAAATTCACCAATTGCTCATAGTTAATTCGTTCAGTCCTATTAAAAAAAATATCGGAAGGCTTTCTCCTAATCACTGAGTGGATGGTATTGTTATAACGATCAACCGCGATGTTGATCATGTCCTTTGGGGAGCCATGCCCTAATTCCCTTAATAAGCATCTATATATTTCAATTAAGGTAGAGTGGAATCTTTCCACTTGCCCATTTACCTCGCTTTTCTGTACCGGCGTAAAGTACATTTCCACCCCTAATGATCTCACGAAATTCAATATAGTGGGCGTCAAGAATCCTATTTCGTTGTCTGATACAATCATACGGGGTACAGTAAAGTAATGCAGAACTTTGGCCAACTTGTATCCTAGGTGAATCGCAGAACGATTTCTTATGTGGAAAAGTTTAGCGAACTTTGAAAATTTGTCAATGCAGCCGATAAACTTTAGTCCCTGGATTTCAAATATATCGATGTGTAAAATTTCACACGGATATTTTGGAATAGGTGTTGGCTGGAGCTTCGGTCTAGTAGGGTGTCTGTCGTATTTATTCAGTTTACAGACCTCACAGTCCTTTGTGTACTGTCGTACTAAATTTCCCATGCAAGGAAAATAAAATCTTTCCAAAATTTGTTGACTATTCTCCCTTGGATTTCGATGGGCTCGCTTGTGCTCATCTTCGATTATCCGACAAACTCGCTCGGGGTTAGCAACGTCCTCTACTAATCGTTGGGTAATTCTGATTTTAAATGAGACGAAGTGGCTTAAATAAATTTCGTTCAGTAATTGGATGAAACATTCAGGGATTTTAATACCATTTATGACACCTGGGTTCAAACACTTTTTCAGTACTTCCGTAAGGGACTGCGAAGTTATTCGATCGATGTCCGCATGGTATCTGTTAAATCCAGGATGTGGTTGAAAACTACTGTACAATTATTTTCCCTCTCTTATTATAATCTGATTCCCTAACGCGTAAGTCAATGGTTGGTGATCTGTGAAAATTCTAACCCTCTTCGCGCCATACAGGTAGGAACGCAAATTTTCCAGGGCCCACACGATAACCAGCATTTCCCTTCCGTTCGTAGCGTAATTTTCCTCCGTTTTACTAAGAGAACGTGAGAAATACGCAATCGGCCTATCTGCCCCAAACGATCTTGAGATAATACAGCCCCGATAGCATAATTAGATGCGTCGGTAATCAAGTTGAATGGTTGATCGAAATCAGGGAATGCCAAGACTTCGGATGACATTAACAGGCTTTTAAGCTCGTTGAAAGCTTGTAATGCCTCTTCCGTCAGGGTAATGGATACCTTCCTAGACATATTTGCCGTCATCTGTGCGTTTTCGCCCCTGGTAAGGTTCGTTAAAGGTCTAGCGATTTTCGCGTAATCCTTGATAAATTTTCTATAATACGAAGTCACGCCGAGAAAACTCTTTAAGTCCTTTAGCGTCGCGGGTGGAGCCAGGTTCCGAATCGCCTCAACCCCACTTGGGTCTGCTCTTATTCCTTTCTCTAACCGGTCAAATAAAAATAGATGCTCCTGTAGTTTACTCAGATAAAAAAATAAAAATTTCCCTTAGAGAAAGCTTTTGAGTACCTCTCTGGAATTATCCTACAACTTTTCAGAAAAATGTCAAGTGATTTCCCAACTGAATCCTACGAAATTTCCCAGAAAAAGGGATTTCCTATCAAATTCTGTTGAAAAGAGTTCTCGCCCACGGCAACTGATCAATCAACACTTTCCCGTAGACAAAAAGCAAGTTCAATTCTTATATTTTCCTAACACGGTTCAACACCCTTGCCTGATTTAACAATTCTTGTTAAATCAAAAGCAAATTTAGTTGTCAGAATTTTCTCTTCTGATAATTCCTAAAATGAACGTTTCGTATGCTATTCATGTCATAAATCCCAAACGCAATCTATCCAAATTACAGTTGTTATAAAAATTAGAGCCGTTGTCCACGTAGACTTATCCGAAGTTCAGCAAATCGTACAAATTCGAGGGTTGTCCGTTAGTGAATTTTTCCTTAACACATAAGATCTCCCACGTAACCAATTTATACAATCAGTTGCCAAAATTGCCAACATCCTATAATCGTACGCATCCGCCGAGTTATTTACCCAATGATGGTTTTTCTCTCGCATTAATTTTAATTGTTCCCCGTATTTCATATAAAGAAAATCTGTAGTTAATCTAAATTGTCATCAGTACCCTATAAAAAATTTTTAATTAGTTGCTAAGTTATTATTTATTAATGATTTTATAATTCTCCCTATAATTAGCCCCACACTGCAAAATAATAAATAAAATATTATCTCTTTCACGTTTCTCCTTACTATATCCTAATTGGTCCCCGCTTCTTTTTATTCCGTAAGTATTTCTTCCGCGCGAAGCGTTTTATCCTCGTTATTAGAGTTATCATTTTTCGCAACCTTTCCCTGTCTTCTTCTTCTACAGTATACAGATTTACTATTGTCTCTAATTCTTCCTCGAGCTCTCGAACATACATTTCGCACAAATACTCCCTTAGTATCAAACCGAAAAAATGGGGATCCAAAAAGGGATTATGAGTAGAAGGTCCTCTATGTCTGTCAGTTTAGAATTAATAGTCTAGTGGGAGTAACAAATCTAACCAAGCCTAGAAACCAGTTTTTTACATATATTTTCTTCTTTTATTTTATCAAAGGGTTACACACTCTTTCACAATATACCGTGTCACAAAAAAAAGAAATAATAGAAAGAATTCCTTGCACTTACCCTTGAAGCTCTAGTTCAATTCTAGGCAACGTTTTTGTTTTCAATATTATTTTTAGTAATTTTAAATTTACGCACTAATTCGGGAAGTACATGATATCGGTGGGTAAATGAATCTAAAACGGAAAAAATTTAGATTTTTATTCATTTTCATTATTTTTATGTTACGACTTATTTTTAAGGTCTTTATTAGTGTCTTGGCTCATGATTTTTCCTTCCTGTTTTTCACAACACAATTTCTTATTTGTTTTTGTTTTCGCTAACAATTTTTCCATTCTAATTGCGTTGTAAAAAATGATTTTTCTGTTTTGTCAGAATTTTCTCTGACAATTTTTTATTTGATTTAGGATAAAAATGCCTTTCCATTTTCACAATTTCGTATTTTTCTATAATTTTTATTCAAAAAAATGCATTTCTATTTTCTAAATTTCTTATTTTTCGACAAAAAAAAAATTTTTATTGAACATATACCTTACAAAAATATATTTAAAAAATATTTTCTTCCTCTTTCTCTAAAATGTAGATTAAATAAATACGCATACAAAGGTCATCCTTACGTTTCCCTGTGTACATACACTTGCCCATGCAATTGCGCTCATTATTAATTCATTGGTTTTATTAATTTACATCCTTTTAGATGGAGGATCGTGTGGTCCGGTTTCGAGCAGTGAATACTGACGTACTGAGGCACGATTTGTCTCACCCTGCGAACTTTCCAGCTTAAGCTCATAATTACCAGGCGAAAAGGAAGCATTCGTACCCACTGAGTAGTGTAGGCTCTTAAGTTTACTACAACTTGTAATATCGCCGTTGGGCGAAGGAGCGTTCTGAAGCAAAGTTTCGCGTTTTTCATAAGGAATTAGTTTTTATTTTTATTATTGTAGTGACATAAAAATTTTTTACGCACTGGAGGGCCTGGAGTTCAGGATCGAAGCACGCTGGGACTTATTCAAGTCCCATATTAGTCACTTTTTTATTATTATATAGCAAGAATGTACACTTACCCATCTCCGAGGGGAAATCCGAAGGATACCTTATCTTATAACGGGATAATTTTAAAATTCACTTTTTGTAGCAATTTTCCATTGCAAATAACAATTCGATTTCGTATTTTTTCAACTTTCATTTTTGAATTATCTCAAACAAAATATTTTTCATTTTCTTTTTTATTTGGTTTAATGCTTTCTCAATTTTCAAATAATTAATTAATTTTTTCAAATTCTTAATTTCTCAAAAAAAAATTTCAAAGGAAAATTTTACTTTTATATTATCCTAAACAAAATATTTTTCATTTTCTTTTCATTTGGTTTAATGCTTTTTCAATCAACTAATTTTTTCTTAATTTTTATTATTTTGGCATGAAAGGACACTTTAATTTTTTCCTTTTTAATTTTTCACATTTTCACTCTTAACGTTCAAAAAAAAATTTTTTTTTTATTCTAAAAGGACACTTTTTATTTTTGAACTTTTATTCTTAACATTTTATTCAAAATTTATTTTTTTCAAGTCATGAGCCAAGCACTTAAGGATCCGGTACATCCTTTTTGTCTCGCGACTGGCCGGTCCCTGCTCGGGCGCCAGTTAAGCGCGTCCTTGCGCGCACGTAAAAAAAATTACTTCAGTTGGGCCACCCATGGGGCCCAACTCACCTTTTTAATTGAAACACCGCACTTTTGTTTTTAATTTTATTTCTCCGTTCTGTACGCTGTCTAGAATTGAACTGCCTGACAACCTGCCTTTGCAAGTTAATATAATTAAAAATAAAGTTACAATTTTGCTTACCCTAGCTTAATCTAATGGGAACCACAACATACTGTGATTGCCCAATAATTTGCGTGTGCAAATATTTGCTTAGCCTAGCTTAAATTAATGAGAACAATAACTTCGTTTTGTTCCCATGATTTCCCAATACAAAAGAATGCAGGCGTCATGTTGCACTCGTGCCATCGTGATATGTAGTTGACAGAATGGTAGTGCGCCGGGTGTTAATAGCAACACGCGCTGTCCGTGGTATTTGCTGAGTCGACGACAGAATGTTGTTTTAAAAAAGGTATTGGGAATATGCGATGTGTTAACTTACACTTTATTAAATAAAACTAAACTAATATTCTTATGCAAAATTATAAATAAAACGATAAAAAATTTTATATATTCGATTTTTTTAAATTTTCTTTATTTTCTTTTTGGCTAACAAATTTAAGAATCGCTCTATTATATTTAGTTTCATCTCTACCTCAATATATTACTTGGTTAATTTTATTGTCATTGAGTTTTTTAAACGGGTTCTTCATTGGAAAAAGATCGCTGAGACGTTTAGGTAAAAATATCCATATATTATTACCCTCTCCATCGTCCAAATTTAAAGTGATCTTAGGACCAATTTGTGTATCCTTCAATTTGCATCCAGTTATTGTGTAGGGATAATCAATTTTCAAGCTGTCTACTCTGGTGAAGCCTTCTCCAGCTTTGTTTTCCAAGTTGTTCAATGCATTTAAAAAATCCATTTATTATATTATTTTTTAATTTCACTTATAATATATATTTTTATTGATATCTTTTTAAATTATTTGATGATTAGTACTTTAACTATAGACTGTGATGTATTCTGTAGCAGTTCAGCTTTTTTATACTGTATACTATAGACACACATACACGCGCCCATACACATACACATACACGCACATATCTTCTTATCAGTTATGACTATTTGTTAAAATATTAGGTACAGTTACGTACATTTTTCTTAGTTTAACCTTCTTATCATTTATGTACTTCTTATCAAATCTATATTTATTTAATTAACTCATAACCGCAGAAGTTATGTACTTCTTATCAGTTATGTACTTCTTATCAGTTATGTACTTCTTATCAAATCTATATATATTTAATTAACTCATAACCGCAGAAGTACACGACTTTATGTACTTCTTATCAGTTGTGACTAATTGTTAAAATATTAGGTACAGTTACGTAAATTTTTCTTAGTTGTAACTTTCTTATCAGTTATATAGTTCTTATCAGTTATGTACACATTGTGAACTTGTTTAAACATGTTCATTTTTTTTTTTTGTTGACAATATCAAATGTATTTTTAGATGTATGACTCATTGTGAACATGTTTAAACATGTTAATTTTTGTAACTCATCGTCGCATCAAATCTATATTTAGATGTAATTGAGTATATATAGTTCGATATTTTGCAATGAATCTGTTAGTATCTGATTTTATCTCCCTTAATTGACACAAAATATAATGAGTCAAGAAAAAAGTAATTGTAATAGACGTGCGAGGATTGTATGTTAAAAACAAATTTATTGCTAAAGAAGTTAGCATCTCTAGATCTACCACAGAAATTTATGCGTTTATAATTTCTCCGCCTTTTGAATACATAAAATTAACATAAAAGGAAAAGACAACAAATAACTGGTTATATTATCATTTTCATGGACTATCGTGGCTGGACGGTAACACAACTCAACAAGATCTTAAAAAATTTCATAGTGAAACTCTTACGAAGGAAGAGAATGTAATCGTTTATGTTAAAGGATTGGAAAAAGTAAATTTTATAAAGGAAATGGTTGGAGAAGATATCAATATATATAATTTAAATGAGTTTGGTTGTTCAAATGTTCATTTTCTATTATCTGTGGTCTAAATGCAGAAGTTTGTAATTAGCATAAAGAAAATTGTAAAAGTATTGTAAGAAATATGAAACATTAACATGTTTGTGCAGAAAAAAATGTAAAATTATTAAGAGACTTTCTTAATTTTATATACAAATAAAGAGAATATTGAACAAGCATAAGAGAATTTGTTTTTCTCATTTACAAAAAACGGTAAATATATATATATAAATGTGTATATAATATCTTTAATCAATTAAATATTCATCAATTAATGATCTGAGGTGTGAAGTTTATATTAGAATGGTGTCCCCAACTGATTTACAACATCTCTTAAAATCATGTGGTTGTTGTATTGATTCAACACATAAACAAATGTTCACTGAACATAAGAACAAATAATAATATCTCTACTCCGTTTATATATTTTAATGATGAATTTCACAAATACGATTGTATGTGTTTTACAAATGACTGTGCTAATATATGTGCATGTAAACTATTTTATAATCGTTATCAGTTCACACAAAAACTTTTCAACCTATACATACGCATTTTTGGTAAACATACAGCTCACCCCACTACATTCACCTATAAGAAATAATATATATATATATATATGTACTGCAACGTACAACAAAATCTTGTAAAACATATTTAAGAATCTATAATTGTAAGTAATATTAATTCTATTTATAAGTTAATTTTTAAGATAAAAAAATAAAGAATTAAAACCCAACAAAAACCTAAATCTTTTTTATTTATATAAGCTCATAGTTTTTTCTATCCTCCACAAAGGTTTGTATCCCCCGATCACGGCTTTGTATCACCCAATCACTTATAGCTTTGTATCCCCCCACTTATAGCTTTACATTCCCCCACTTATAGCTTTGTATTCCCCACTTATAGCTTTATATCCCCCCTCTTATAGCTTTGTATCCCCCAGTCACTTATACACACATCTTCTTATCAGTGTTGACCATTATGACCTTCTTATCAAATCTACATATATTTATTTCATTAACTCATAACCGCAGAGTCCTGTAATTCATATCAGTTATTAGTTACGTACATTTTTCTTAGTTCTAACCTTCTTATCAGTTATATACTTCTTATCAGTTATGGCCCCTCCCCACACACACACACACACACACACACACACACCACGCTCCATCTCACATATACACACAGACACACACACACACACACACACCACTCTCCCTCACACACACACACACACACACACACACATCACTCTCCCGCACACACACACACACACACACAACGTCCACTCAGATTGGGAACCTATGCTTGCACCACGCTTGTACTGAAAAAGTGCGCTCGAACCGCTATATACATGCTACTAATTTTTCAAAGTTTCTAAGTAATTTTTTTCAACATTTAATGCTCCATTTGTTTAAAATTTAATTTTTTTACATTTTTTTTTTGCTCTCTTTTTCTAATTTTAATGAGAAAAATTTGGACTTATTAAATCTAAGTCATTGAAAAATATTTATATTATTCAATTATGATAATGAATACTGTAATAATGTAGATGTGATAATGATGATAATAGTTCTAATGATAATAAGACATGAACTTATAAAATTTCGCATTTCTTATTATTTTTTGTTCTTTTATAAAAAAAATATTATAAAAATCAAAAATAATATCACATACAATTTAGTTTTAAAAATAAAAATATTTTGAAATTACGGCTTCCATGAATTAATCGTTAATCTCTCATCGTTCATCCCATTGTTGGTCGTCACAAATATAATTGAAAAATTTAAACATTTTTTTCTTCAGAAAGAAATCTTCCGTTGTTTTTAAGCACGATTACAAGATTTTTGCTGCTTCTTTTAAAAAGCAAAAAGTTTGAACTTTTCGAGTAGTAGTCAGTCTTCATGCGAATAAGCATGAAAATGTTCTCGTTAATTTTTTTAATCTTATGTCTATCATATCATATAACAACGTTTCACTGTTTTGTAGAAAACAAAATCATTAAATTCAAACAATAAAAATTCGATTCTTATTGTATTTGATTTTAATATGAATTTATTTAAATACACAAACACTTTTTTAAATTATTAATTTAGTTAAGTTTCAAACAGTTCACTGGCAAGGATGCTGCCGAATTTGTGCTGATAGATTGTATGATAATTTCTGTTGTCCTTGATACCATATTTTTAAGCGATGTGTTATTTCAGCAAACGATGGTCTCCTTACCGACTGTTCATGCCAACATTCTATCATTAGTGAGTAAACCGCTGTTGGGCAGGCCTCTGGACAACTTAACAGTTGTCGTGATCTTACCAAATTAATGACTTCTTGGTTGCTTTGCCCAAAATATGGCTTGAAAAAGAAAGCAATAAGAATAATAAAATGATTTGTTCCAACTTTTTACCTGTATGCCATAACTATAAATTTCCCATAAAACTACACCAAATGACCAAACATCACTTTCCGTTGTGAATTTTCCATACAAAATAGATTCAGATGGCATCCAACGAACTGGTAGCAAAGACTTTGATTGAACCCTGAAATTTGGTATGATTTTATTAAGAACGGAAATTGAGTTTATATCAAAAACATCTCACACCTGTAATAATCAGAACTATAAATATCTCTCGATAAGCCAAAGTCTGAAATTTTAACCATTAGGTTTTCGCCAACTAAGCAATTGCGTGCGGCAAGATCTCGATGCACATAGTGATGCCCTGATAAATATTCCATGCCCTCGCTTATCTGAAGGGCTATTCCAAGAAATTCTAATTGAGTGAGGGACTTATTTTCATTTGGAGAATTGCCGATAAGAAATTCATGCAAATCTCCATTGGACATGTATTCAAAAAGCATGCAAAATGGTTCTTTATTCAAAACTACTCCCAAAATGCACACAATGTTATCGTGCTTAAGGTCAGATATTAATTCTATTTCTCTTTTAAAGTCTTGCTGTGTTTTATGTGATGCGTTTTCCTTTAATGCTTTAACGGCTACAAATGCCTTTCCATCGCTTGGCAAGGTAAGTTGTCCTTTGTATACTTTTCCTAAAAGATAAAAATGTTGTTATCTTTAAGATTATTTCAAATCTTATTGAATCTACCAAAAGCTCCCTCTCCCAATTCTTCAACGAATTCAACATCCTGCAGGGTGTAGTGAGGTATTTTTAGCAGTGAGCTTCGTTCCATATTTTGTGCAAATACTAGGGATATGTCCGTGATACCACCATTCGTATTCATACGTGACATTTCAAGCGACGAATTAACTTGTGAATTGCCATATATGTTTTTATCTGCATTTGGTGTATTTATCTAAATTTTTGAAATGTATTAAATTTTAAGCTGAATTTTTTAAATTTACAATATCAGCCTACGTTCTGAATATTTCTCATTCCATGGCTCCCTTTTCGCCTTATAACAAATATGACCACGTACATTAAAAACAAACTCAATAATGCTCCCATTGTCATGAAAATATATACCCAAATACTATCTGAGCATTTTGGAATATCACAGGGTTCTATGATTTTTTCAAAAGACTTATCTCCCACGAAGCACCATGGTCTTTCCTCCATACTTCCTGGGTTTCTACAAATACATATTATGTTATAATAAATAGATTCTTATTAACTCATATTTAAATTCTAATTATCTGACATAGACATCCATTACGTTACGATGCTTGTATCTATTGTAATTTTGACTAAGATAACAGTATTTTATGCTAAGAAGAAAGTTTCTTAGACTACAGGCTTACAACGAAGTTAGTTATTTTAGATATTTTCTTCGTATTTATTTCCAAGAAACCTTGAATGAAAAGTTATTTTAAAATTATTTTTAATAAAAACTTAAAAAGTTTGATATATTTTAAATTGTAGGAAAATATTGGAAATATTGAAATACATCCGTTTTTTTCAACTACAACAACAAGCTATATTCGCTTGTAATATGTTCCAGTTGTGCAAGTAAACCAAATTTAAAACCTGAAATAACCACAGAGAAGAAAAACATTACTTGCTTTCCTATTATTTTTGTTAAACCAAATACAGAAGAAATATGTACATGGTTTTCTTGTAAGCTGTTTCGACAAACCTTTTATTGTTATTAAAGGACATAATTTATTTAGAATTGTGATTTTTTCACATGTTTAGAAATAAGAGTTTTAGATTATTTTTCTCTAAATTTTTGTTGTAATCATATTTACAAATTTTTATTCATCTAAATTAGATACTACATATAATATTTGCTAGCACAGCCTAGTATTCCGTTATATTGCACATGAAATAAACTGTTTAGAGCCATTTAAAATATTTAATTCATAATATATATTACCTGCAGTAATTTTGTCCAGCCAATTCAGGATAGTCGGATATCTCTTTCATAAGCCAAGACCAACGTAAACATTTTTTTCCAGATGCTGATATCTCCACAATACCTCGATAACTGGTACCATCTTCCCAGTAACAAGTTTGAGCTGCGTCAACATCTATAGCAATCCCAAGCGGGGAACAATCACTATGACGTGGTAATTGTGAACACTCTTCAAGAGGTAATTTTTGCCCAATTACAGGATGTCTTTTAGCAATGGCGTACTCTTTTTGGCATAGTTCGTTTTCAAGCAATTCGCATTCGTCACGGCAAATACGTCGTAAATTTTCAGACTCCCTTGTAGGTGGATACTTGCTCGCTATTTCTAAAGTGAATACATCGTCATATGTAACCGATGATTTCCGTTTAAGGACAAATTTGCGATCTTTGGGTTTTTTTTCTATAAACCGTTTAAGACGACTATTGACTATGTAATTATCCGTGCTCAGGAGATCTGTTGTCACATTCTTTTTTAATTTTCGTTCTTTGTGAGAAGCTCTATTAGAAAAGTAAAGTAAATTCGTTCGCTCTGGCGTGCGACATAAAGGCAAGGTGCTGAAGCATAAGCTGGGAAGAGCGTATTTGCGACAATTAGGATTCATGTCTCTGAAATTAGTTTTTGCCAATTATTTACTTGTTGAAACCAATAAAGAAATATTTCACCTCCGCAAAATTATTTCCTTAATAATCAATGATTTGGTACAGCCATTATTATTTAAATTTGGGACCTTATGTGTTAAATATTTGAAATTTTTAAATCAAATTGGAGAAAATATTTTGTATCTTTCAACGATTGAAATTAGTTTGTATGAATAGTATTGCGTTACAAATTTTTAATACCACATCAAAACCCTCAATTTTAAATAATGTGTTAACTTATGGTTCGTTCCAGTTCTTTTTTATTAAAGTTACTCACACTAAGGTACAAAAATGAAAATAAGTACTGGAGCGCGAGAGACCAAATTGTTAGCTCAATAGAAACGTGAAACCTTTAAAACCAAAAGAGTAGTAAAACTATACACAAGAAATAAATTGTTAATTTTTAAGTGCATTGGCATTTCTTTATTTTTCAAATAAATGTCAAAAACATATTGTAAGAAAACAATACTTCAAAAAATAAAGAAATGGAAAACAATTTATTTTACTTTCAATTTTTGTACGAACAGCTGATTTAACACAACAGATGATAGTTTGGGTTAGTTCTGGTAACAAGAGGAATGTCTTTACTCTCTTAGGAGCGTTCTCATTTCCTCTTCACGGTATTGGGAAATATTGGCTATTTTTGGTAACGTTCAGCAACGCACCTGATGTAAATTAAAGGTATATTCGCAAACATAAATAGTCGCGTTGAATCATAATTTTCTCTGTTCGGGGAGATTTTTTTTGTAAGTGCTTATATTAAAGTAAATAAAAAGCTTCTAAGATTGTACAAATAAAGAAAAATACAGAACTAAAAAAGTTTTACGAAGATTTGATCGAACTACCTCTGGTTTCCTAGTCGCATTTACTACACAACTTAGTAAATGCGACTGTAAATGTATATCTTTGTAGATGGAATTTTCCTGCTGATTATGTTTAAAATTTAATTTTGACTTCATTTCCATTTACTTTATATTAAAATTATTTTACACTTTTAGATTTTGTATTTTTGTATAGAAAAAATACAAATAAAAAAAGAAAATTATTGCAGCTTATTGCTTTAAAAACCAACCAAAGCCAACACCTTAATATTTTGTGTAGCTTTTGTTTGACTTTTTAACTACAATATGATAATTACTTATGAGATACAATAATTTATCAAAAAGAGTCAAAGAAAACTGTACATCACAAAGCTGTCGCAGTGGTAGTGAAGTTGAAGTTTTTAATGCTGTTTTACAACTGTTGTAGAATAGGAACGATGTACAGGAAATTAATTTAATGGACAATTACCAATGAAATTTTTATTTGATTTTTAATTTTTAAAGAAATTCGGCAATATAAAATATTGAAATTTTTTTTATATAAGCATTTTACTACTTATTTCAAGGAATGTGCATCTATATGTTGTATATATATTATTCGCAATTAAGGCTTTTGTTTCTCATAGTCATAATTCCAATCAGTACTTAGATTATCTAAAGGAACTAAAAATAAATTTTCATAATTTTTTATACCGAAAATTATATTTGAGTAATATGAATGGTAAAACTTTTCCGGCGATATTTTTTGTAATTTTTCCAGCAAATTTAAACTATACTATACAATTACGTTTTATCACAAACACTATGCATTGTTAATTAACTAACAAATGTATAGAATATTATCATTGCATTAGAGCAATCAATTGTCTATACCGTCAAAAATAAGAATCTGCATTTTAATATTTACTTAGACTCCTTTATGACACCATAAGCCGATTTTAATCGCTCTTCTAGTTCAGTTAGAGATAAGTTGGGTGGAATAAACACACTTTGGTGAGCTAAATACTTTTTGCACGTTTTTCTGTTATAGATTTGACAAATACCTGCAGGTATCTGGAATGATAAAAGAATTTAATTTTACGAATTCAAACAAAATATCTGTTAATGATTCTTAATAATATTTACCTCTTCGTTATTTAAAATGCTTTTACTAATTATTTCCATATTGGAGCTGAAATAAAATCATTTATTGCTTTACATTTCTGTATACACAAATATCTGTTTATTTTAGTATCTGAACTAACCCTGTTCTATTGTGTGGATTTATATTTTGCGATGCTTTCGTTATCGTTATTAATAAAATAAAAATATGTAGAATTTTTATAAAAAGCAAAACTTTTAGTTTCTTTTTCATTATCACAATATTGTTGATTATATTTTTAGCAAAACTTTATAAAATTTAAATTGTGAGTTGAGTAAGTTGGCAATTTACTACCCCTAACTATTTGCGTTATTTTTGTGAAACTACCCTCCTTGAAAAGCGTTGCCATATTAACATCGGCTCATGGACTAGACATTAGTGTTTATTTTAGCAGTGCGGTTATTCGGTTATGTAAAAAATAAGTTATTTTAAAACTGGACTAGTTTTTAATTTCAAATAACAGCATTTTTTTTAATATAATAAACAACATTGATATGGCGTAAAATGCTAAAACTCTTTCAATATAGTGTTTTAATTTAGTGTTCATATAACCTGCTACGAAATCCGTGTTATAGTATCTAAATAATTTATTTCTTAGAATCTTCTTCTTTTATTGCATATCCAATTCTGAATATAAGCGATTACATGCAAGTTACGTTTAAAAATAAGTAAAATATTAAATTTGAAAATAACGTAAAGTTAGGTATATATACACAATGTATAATTAAAATTAACTTAATATATACAATATTATTGACTGTTTGTAGAAATTCATCTCTGTTCCTCGCTGTGTGAACTAATTCACCTATGGTTCTTAAGCCAGTCCAGTTTCTTATATTTCTTAACCATGACATTTGCTTCCGCCCAATGCCTCTTCTTCCTTCAATTCTGCCTTGTACAATCATTTGCAGCAGCTCGTATTTATCACCTCTTATGATGTGGCCGAGATAGGAAGTTTTTCGACGCTTTATAGTTTTTAGAATTTCTCGTTCTTTTTGTAGTCTGTTTAATACTTCTGTGTTCGTTACTCGGTCAGTCCATGGAATTTTTAATAATCTACGAAAGCACCACATTTCAAATGCTTCTAATTTATTCATGTTAACAACTTTAAGTGTCCATGCTTCGACTCCATACAATAGTACTGACCACACATAACATTTCATAAATCTAATTCGGAGATTTATATTAATATCATGGCTGGTTAATAATTTCTTAAATTTGCAAAATGTGCTTCTAGCCATTTCTATACGAACATTAATTTCTTTCTCACATTCCCAAGTTTCTTGTAACCAACAGCCAAGGTATTTAAACTTTGAAACTCGTTCAATAGGTTCGTTGTTAATATGTATATTCCAGCCAGCATACGGATTTTTATTTCTGCCGATTATCATATATTTTGTTGCTTCAATATTCATATTAAGTCCGAATTGGTTGCTTTTTGTATTAACGGCGCTTAATAGACGCTGCAGATCATTCATGTTATCTGCCAACAGTGTTGTATCATCTGCGTAACGAATATTGTTTATATGTTGACCATTTACTTTTATTCCAATGTCCATATGATTAAGAGTTTCTTCAAATATGCATTCTGAATAAATGTTAAAAAGCAATGGGGAAAGAATGTATCCCTGACGAACTCCTCTGTTTATGGGATGCTTTCAGTCACTAGGTCTCCAACACGGACTTCCGCATTTTGATTCCAATACAAAGATTTTATACAGTTAATATCTTTACTGTCTATATTGATTAATCTTAGTATTTCTATTAACTTATCATGCTGAACTCTGTCAAAAGCTTTTTCGTAATCTATAAAGCAAATAAATACGTCCTTTTGTACATCCTTGCAATTCTGTATTAACACTTGTATGCTAAACAGAGCTTCGCGAGTTCCCATTGATTCTTTAAAACCAAACTGTGTTCTACCCATATACAATTCGCATTTTTTGTATATACGTTGATGTATTATTTTTAAGAATATTTTAAGTGAATCACACATAAGACTTATTAGTCTAAAATCCTTACATCTTTTCGCATTACTCTTTTTTGGCAGTGCTATAAATGTAGACTTTAGCCATTTGTTTGGAAAGATCAGGCATCATATACATGACTAAAAACTTTTTCAAGTATTTTAATACCTTTTTCATCAAGGAGTTTAAGTATTTCTGTTGGTACTTCATCGCACCCTACAGATTTATTATTTTTGGATTGATCTACTGCCTTAACTATTTCTTCTTTTGTAATTATTGGACCTTCCAATGCCGGAAATTGCAATTGGTCGTTGTTAACAAATCTAGAATCATCTGAAAACAGGTCTCTTACATATTATATCCATATTTCTTTTTTATCAGAGGGTTCTGAAACTATTTCATTAAGCTCGTTTACCAAGATATTTGCATGAATATTTTTTCTTATATTACATACATCTTTAATCTTTTTATGAAGATGAATTCGTCGTGTTTTGCTTGCAGATTTTCAACCTTTCTAAACATTGTTGTTCCATCCAGTTATTTTTAGCTTCACGTATTTTTCTTCTGATAAGATTTTGTAAACGATTATATTCATAGTCATTATTATTTTTGTGTTTTCTTCTTTCATCCATCAATATCAGAATTTCATCTGTGATCCATTACTGGTTACGGTTTTTACGTTTAAAACCAATATTTGTGTATGCTATGTTATTTAACATAGTCGTTGTTTCGTTCCATAGATCTATTGGATCTACATCTGTGATTGTTATATTTTCAATTTCTTGGTTTATCTTACAAATAAAAGTATTTTTAAATTGTACGTTTTTCAATTTTTCAAGATCGAGCTGAGATTATTGTTTATTTATTAATTTAAAAACAAATCTACGTATTTCTTTTTAAATAAACTATATTCTGAAATGTGTATTTTTTAAAAACAAGACAAATATTTTCTGTCGTGCACCTTTCTCGCCTCTGAGGTCGAGGCTACTTTTGCTTTAATTCTGAACTGCATAACTACATGAAAAATTATTTTGTAATGCATGCTAAGGATTTTCGAAAAAGAAACGCAGATATAAGGAAGAAACTATTGAGGAAGAAAGATTAGAATGTTCCCAAAAAGGTTTATTTTACCCACTCGACCAGTAATTGTTGGAAATCTAAACACTAATTTTTTAGTGAACCATTTTGAATTTCATGATATTTATTAGACAATAAAAAAAAATACATATAACCGAAGGTTAAAAATAACTTAAAACTAGCTTAATTATTTATTACGAAAGCAATAGCAATAATTTTTAATTTAAACATAGCAAAAAAAATTTGATACTTTAATTTATGCAGAAATCAATTTTCAATAAAAGCGCTAACAAAGAAATTTTTACGATATCCAAAATTAAAAAAGTTCTCTAATTCGGTTACCAGAATAAAATATATATATATATAATTTAAATAAAAAAAGTTCAAAAAAATACAAATAAATTAATCTGAGAGACCGCGATCTTCTGATTACTAAAGAAAAAAATAAAAAAAGAACTTCTTGCGAAAACAATACAATAATAATTAAAATGGTTAATCTTGAAAATATGATTTAATTTAAATTCATATAATAAGTGCCATCTTTTAAATGAAGGTAAACGGAAAAGTATACCTCCAATAGGGATAATGGAACGGAACACTCCACCTCTCTCGGTTTAATAGAAATGCATCTATTTTATATATTTATAAACCCGTTAGCTTTGATTTATCACTTTATCACGTTTTTGTTTAATAAAAATTTAGTTTTTAATATTTTTTCAACCGTCTTTACTCAATTTTCGTATTTTTTTTTTATATCCGATAAGAATTTTAATAATTTTTGCGATTTAATGATCACAATAAGCAGGAAAGTATTATTAATGTTGTTAACAGACAAACTCGTTAACAGTGCATTTGTATTTATATTAACATAACTGCGAACTGTTAAGAACTTAAAAAAATAATAAGTAACTATTAATAACTGCGTTTCTGCTGTAAGTATTAATTTTTAAATGTAATTAATAAGAAGACTTACAGCGGTGGTTGAGATCCATCGTTGAAAACGCTTTCAGCCAGAATCGGGTGTTTTTTTGGCTATGACAAAAATTTGAATATTTAAAGTTGAATTATGATTAAGTTTCGAAGTTCTGTAATGTCACTTGTTACTCAAAAAAAAAGCTCCCTTTTCTTGGAATTTAAGTGTCAAATTGACATTTTATATGAAATTTACGCTGTTTATTATCAGTATATAAATTTCTTTGATTTAAGACTTATTTTCTTTTTTTGAGAAATTCGGTTTATTTGCTTAATTTTTGTTTGTTTATTTCGTATGTTTTTATCTCGGTTTTAGCACTTTTTTTTGCGTTTTATTGTAATGAATGCTGACTTCATAAATGCAGTTTGCAATGCAACACTGAAATGCGTAGTGTTCATAAACACATAAGATTCAGTTTCGACAATGTCGCAAGTTCATTATTGCATGGCGATGCTTTTCAATGCGCAACATCTGTCAAATTTTTGCATTGTTTTTATTTGTGATTCTTTGGTGCTTGTTATACGTTTATCTTTACATTTTTCTTGGCGGTAAAACTAAAAATACATCAAGTATTTCAATTTGTGGTAGAAATGGCGGATTTATGGTAAGTTAAACTGTTGTTTATTTAAAACTTCCAATCTTAGGCCGAGGCCACGCAATGAGCGGCAGAGCGGTGTGCGGCAGAGTGGCGAGTTTGAGCGGCAAGTGGCTTATTACTGAGCGTCATTTCTGAGCGGTTAGTTGTCAAAATGCCATTGCCAATGTTATTCTTTATTATTTATATAAAAAGTTTTTATAATATAAGCAAAATATTTTCACTATTTTATGATTTTTTTTATGTATGACTATATTTCAACCTTTTTAACTTTTTATCGATTGAAAAACAACACAAAAATAGTTGTCGTTAAGATAACAACAACAGCTGACTTTAGCAATGCGAATATCGTTTAAAAATTTTACTGAATACCATCGATAATTTTGTTGTTTTCTTTTTCTAATGATTCAATTATCGTTAAAAAGAAGTTACTGAATCGCGCTACAGATTGACAAAACAAAGAAAAGCTATTTTTTTTTTTTGCCATTTTTATTCTTTGCGGCTCAGAAAACAACTAAAAATTAGAACAAGTTCTATTCCTGAGCGGTGTAGCTTAAACGCTTAGAAATGCCGCTCACATGCCGCTCATTGTGTGGCCACTTCAGTAGTATTTCATATGTTTTAATTTTTTTCCGCTCATCGCTCTGCCGCCCGCGGCTTTGCCGCTCATTGCGTGGCCTCGGCCTTACGATTACTTATGATTTTTTGTATATTTATTCATAAAAAAAGTGGAACCACGAAAGGAAGAATCTACTGATAGAACTTCGTTTGGGGCAAGAGCCAGATTTCAGCTGCAGCTTTTGGAAATTTGATAACATCTCCTTTTAAGCGGCAAATCATTTTAATAATTTTAACAAACACCTTATATGCGAGACCAATTGTCACGCCAAAGCGATCGCTGACATCTCTAAAAGAACAATTATTGCTAACTTTCCAAATTGTAATTTCTAATGCTCTTTGTGACGGAATTCCAATACGTCCAATTGTACGTGAGTGCCACCAGTAGTGCGATTCTGAAAATTTTAACGATCCGACAATCGCAAAATATATCGACAGCTATTGTTGTTTGCACTAACGATTAAGTGATTCACTAGCTACACCTTAACGATAGTCGACAAATCTATTTTTCTATTTATTTAAATTGGAAACGAGTGGCACCTCTGTCAAAATAAGCGAAAAACACAAATAATAATAGAAAATAAGAAATCACTTCGTGTGTGACAAGATGATTTTATGTTTATGTTTAATTTCTTTATTTTTATTAATATTTTTGTTTATTTATTTGAATATAAAATAATGAATTGAATATGTTATTTAATTTTTTTATTTATATAAAAAGTTTGTAAAATAAATGCAAAATATTTTCATTATTTTATGATTTTTATGTATGTTTGACGACATTTCAACCAAAAAATTTTACTTTTTAACGATTGAATAAACAACACAAAAATTGTCGTCGTTTAGATAACAACAACAGCTGGCTTTAACAATAGCGAATATCGTTTAAAAATTTTACTGAATACCAAAATTGATAATTTTGTTGTTTTCTTTTTTTAACGATTCGATTATCGTTAAAAGAAGTTACTGAATCGCGCTATAGGGTTTAATCGCAATCTGCAACTTCTCAAAATTTAAAGTATTAATTAGTTTTATCAAATTATAACATGTGGTAATAAAAACCTGAAATGTACTTTTTTTCATTCGAAAATAAGAATAAAACACATCGTCCTGCATGATAACGATATTTTTACAAAAATTTTAATTTTTTTAAATTTGAATCTTGGCTTATTCATAATGCAATACGACGACACTTTCGTTTCTTTATAATATTTTTGATCAAAGTGCTGCTTGAGTTTTTACAATCGGCCAATTTGAAAGCGGTTTTCAAAAGAATAGCGCACGATTTTTCTGTATATTCTATTGACATACTGAATTTTACAAAAAGTTAATCACACAAAGAACCACAATTTATTTGTGCAAGGAAAAAACTTTTGCGCGTTCATAGATGTACTAAAATGTCATTTCATTATTTGACAAAGCAGTACTGCCATAAAATATTGCTTTGCCTTGCAAATGAATTTCTTTGCAGTGTTACATTGCAATCTGCGTTTATGAAGTCAGCCGTAAACTCGTGATTGAATTTTGAATAAAATTAAAAAAAAGTAATAAAAAAAGAATATGTGGAGTTGAAAATTAGATCTGATATGAACTTAAATTTGCTTTGTTAAACAATAAGAAAAATGACAAAACAGTATTAAACTCTTGACGTGTCGGTCACGAAAGTTTTCGCTAAAAATAAGTGATTTGCACAAACATATACTTTAAATTACTTGCTACAAAGTTTATAAACAATATATCCAAAAGTGGTGTTCTTTAACACAAGATTTATAAAAGCAATTTTATAAATTTTCTATATAAAAACAGAAATAAATCAAAACACAATTTAAAATTCTACCAACAACAAACACAAAGAAAAAAGAAGAGAACAAAATTTAAAAAAAAATCTCATTAAAATACTCAATTTTCTCAAAAAAATATAAAAAATACATAAATTACAAATTATAAACATAAAAGCTTTAACTTGAAAACACAATTAATGCGTCAAGAAAATGCGTTCTTCGCATCTGATCTGAGAATAACTGGTATTCCGTACAAAAAAGGTGAAAATTTATTCGAAATTTTAAATGCATTATGCTATTTGGATTTGATCGTCTACATCTAAAATTTTTGAAAGCCTTTACCGCTATCTTTCATTACATATATGTATTTTCAACGCAATAATAACAAAGTGTATTTTTCCCAATAATTGGAAATATGCGAAAATCATTCCTATACCCAAATCCAATAATGATTTCCGTCCTGTAACAAATTTACAATATTTGTCTAAGGTGTTCGAGAAATTAATTTACTAACAGATTAACAGACCTAAAAATGATAATGGTCTACTATTAGATAGACAATAAGGTTTTCGTAAAATGCACAGTTGTGTCACTACACTAATTGATGTGTCAGAAGATATTGGTGGATGGATTGATGATGATGATATATGTTTACTTGTTCTCCTGGATCACTCTAAAGCAATGTTTGAATTTGCTTGACTATTTTCAATGCATTTGTAGTGCTTAACTACGACTACGAAAAGAAATCAGCAAGAGCAAACAGTAAAAGCGAAAAAGAAATAAAGAACACATATCGCACCTGTACCTCTAAAGTGAGCAGGGCCGGCTCTAGGGGTATGCAAACGGTGCCACCGCCTAGGGCGGCAGATTTTAGGGGGCGGCAAATTTTGATGCAGGAACTCTAAAGATACTAAATGCAGAAAGCTTGCATTGGAGAAAAGTAATGCCATAATACAATTCTTAGCTCAGCAGTATCTTCTAATAATAGGAAGTTTTTTAAGATGGTTGAACTGTTTGGAAGAATTGATTCAGTTTTACAGGAACATGTAAGAAGAATAACTGGTGGAGAAAACATCAACTTACGGAAAAGCATTCAGAACGAAATGATCCAAATCCTTCAAGACCAAATTAAAAAGAAAATGTTGTATTACAGCCACATTTTGGATTGCACTCAGGACATTTCTGTTTTGTTCATTTAGGTAATGGTGCTCAAGATGTAAAAATAAGTGAATATTTTCTTGGTTTTGTGCCCATGTTAGAAGCAACTGGCTAATGGCTGACAGAAGTTATATTACTACAACTTCTGGAAATGGGAATACCCATTGAAGATATGAGAGGTCAAAGATACGACAACGGTTCGAAAAGAAGGGAAAAAATATAGGAGTTCAAAAAGAATTTCGGCCATTAATACTAGAACATATTACGTCCCATATAGTAGCCACTCCCTCAACTTAGTTTTAAATGACACTGCCAAAGCTTCTCAATTTGCACTTCCGTTCTTTAGTTTGGTGACTAAAATTTTTAATTTTATTAAAATTTATGGCCTAAAATTTAAATTTTTAACTTCATTGTCGCTTACGCTTATTAATTATTATTATTTAATTTAATTGTTTGCATTTTTATTGCTTTAATTATCGATATTTAAAATATGTTCGAATAATTTCTAAATTTGGCCACTGTACTGTTGCTTATGTATATTTATTGTTCTATTTACCTTTGTTATTCTAGTTTCTTTGGTTGTTCTATTTGCTACTACAGTTTCAATGCAATTTGTTATTGTCAAAAAAAAACCGCTACTTTTTGTCTGCTAATTTGTTTGCTTGCCTAAATGTTCAATGTTAATATTATATTTCATTGCCTATTTGAAACTTGTAATGTTAAGAAGTAAACTGCGGTAAGTAGCAGAGAACTTATATTATAATTTTTTGTAATATTTATATTTTTATTAGAAATAAACCAACGCATTTACCAACGTATTATGCAAAGTTAAAATTCGCTTTCTTAACGTTCTAAGGCTATAATACTTTTATTTCGCAATTTGTGAGCGATATTTATATGGAAATTTTGATGCGATTTAATTTGAATTTGTGAGCTATTTATTTGGCAATTGGAGTGCGATTTATGCAGCAATTTGTGTGTGATTTGTGGTTATTGGTACAGTGTATAAAAAACTTATAGAAGAAAGTTCGTGATTGAGTGGACATTTGGAAATTGTTGATGAATTTGTGGAATACATATAACAATTAATTGAGTGAATTATAATATGAAAAGAACGCCACCAAGGAAAAGCCCTCGTTTGACAGCATCATCTTCCTTGCCTGCCGGCACAAAGCTTGTTACCATATCAGCGCCATCGTCCACTGAAATAGTGACCACATCTGCCGTCAAAATGCCTACAACACCTACAAGTTCATCACATCCATCTATCTCAGCCCATAGAATAGCACCATCCGCCATATTGGAAGTCGCTAAGATACCAGCGACTTCAAATGTTATGCCAAGCTCTCAGCCCGCTGCCGTGCCAAATGTTATGCCAAGCTCTCTGCCTGCTGCCGCGCCAAATTTAATGCCAATTTCTCTGCCTTCTGCCGTGCAAACTGCCATGCCAATTTATATGCCTGTGTCAACTATGATGTCTACTGCTGCGCCAACTAATACGACACATATTGCGCCAACTGCCGTGCCAATTGCTATGCCTACTGCTGCGCTAATTACGATGCCTAATATTGCGCCAACTGCTATGCCAAGTTTTCTGCCAACTGATGCGCCAACTGCGATGTCAAATTATTTGCAAATGGCGGAACAAACAATGCCTAAGATGTCTTCTGCCACAGCGACTGCTTCGATGAATTCTATTGAGTCTATTGCGCCGACTGTCAATGAAAATCATTTGGAATCACTTCAAAGGCAGATAAATATTTTACAACAGCAGTTACTTGAGTCACAAAGAGCCTTAGGAGTTTCTTTCTCAAATAATATTCTACAACCGTCTAGCTCTGCCGCTAGAAATATTTTTGAACAACCAGCACAAATGAGTATGCCACTTTCAGCAAGCGTTAATACTAGTTCTGCTTCTTCATATATATATCCCTTATTGCCAGAACCACAGCTACAGATGCCTCAACAAAATAGCTTGTTGCCGGTTCATAGAAAAATATATGATTTGCCAGAGTTTGCAGGAGCTGCTGAAGATTGGCCAATGTTTGCCACAGCTTTTCGTCAGTCCACTGAAATGTATAGATACAATAATTTCGAAAATTGTCTAAGACTTCTGAAAGCGTTGAAAGGCAATGCTAGAGAATGTGTTAAATCATTGTTAATACATTCGGAAAATGTTCATACAGCTATGGAACAATTGAAGTATCAATTTGGTCGTCCAGAAACATTGATTCGTTGCCAAATACAACAAATAAAACGAATTTTGCCAATTAATGAAAATGAAATTGAAAAATTATTGCCTTTTGCCGTTCAAGTTCAAAATTTAGCTGCCTTTTTGGAAAATGCGGGTGCTCATCAACATTTGTCTAATCCTACATTGATGGAGGAGTTGGTGAAGAAACTGCCTATAAGTAAACGTTTAGATTGGGTAAAATATAGTTCAAATATTCAGCCATATGCAACAGTTTTGGACTTTAATATGTGGATAAAGAACATTGCTGATTTGGTTCGTATGCTAGAATATACTAATAGTCAAAGCCATGAAGCAAGAAGAAAAACTGTTCTTCATACAAGCAGTGAACCAATTAAAAACGCTGAGTGTCCTATTTGTGCATCCAATCATAAAATCTGGAATTGTAAAAAATTTTTAGATCTTAGTATACCTAATCGTTGGCACGAAATTAAAAAACAAAAATTATGTTTTTCTTGTCTAGGTACTGGACATTCAAGCCGATTTTGTCGCCGCCGACAGACATGCCAAGTTGAGGACTGCAAAATGAAGCATAACAAACTGTTGCATGAGAAGAAGATATATAGCGCGCATACAAATATTGAAATGATTCAGTCGAAAAGCCCAAATAATAACGAATCAGTTCTGAGTTGCTCATCAAATAATGAAAAAGGAGTTCTATTGTTTAGAGTTGTGCCAGTGATGTTGTATGGACCTAACGCCAAAATTGAAACATATGCCTTATTAGATGAAGGTTCCTCAGTAACTATGGTTGATAGCGCTTTACTGAGAGATTTGGGTGTACATGGTCATCAAAGTAGATTAAATTTAAATGCTGGTAATGGTTCTCAAGAAAATGCAACTGTAGTAAATCTATGTGTTAGTGGTGTTGAAAAGCATAGAAAGTATAATTTGCAGAACGTTTATGGAGTATCTAATTTGAAGTTGCCAGCCCAAAGTTTAAATATGGACTTAAGTCGTCATCCGAATTTACCAATTAAATTATATAACAATGCCATTCCTCGAGTCCTAATTGGTTTGGATCACTGCCATTTAGGTTTGCCCGATGAAATTTTGCCTTTGACAGATAATGGCCCATATGCCGCCAATACTCCATTAGGATGGATTGTGTTTGGTCGAATGCCTGGCCTGACATCATCATCAAATTTATGCCTACTCTCAATTCAATCAGAGAAAAATGTTCAAGATTTGGTGGCAAGTTATTTTAACACAGAGAATTATGGTGTATCAAATTTGCCAATCATTGAATCAAGTGATGATGTTCGAGCTGGTCAATTACTTCAAAATATTATTAAAATTGATAATCGTTACCAATGTCGTCTGCTGTGGAACGATGAAAATATTGCCCTACCAGATAGTTTTTCAATGGCCTTAAATCGTTTGATAGGCATTGAACGTAAAATTAAAAAGAATAATGAATTTGCTGCCGCATACAAGAATGTTATTCAAAAATATGTCAACAAAAACTACGTACGAAAGTTGAGTCAAGATGAAATTGCCGCCAAAAACCTAAGAACATGGTATTTGCCTCATTTTGGTGTGGAAAATGTCAACAAACCAGGAAAGGTACGTCTAGTTTTCGACGCTGCTGCTACTGTGGAAAATGTATCATTGAACACATGCTTGCTGAAAGGTCCACAAGAATATAAGCCGTTGCCAACAATTTTATTTAATTTTCGTGTTGGTTCAATTGGTGTTTGTGGTGACATCAAGGAGATGTTTCACCAAGTGATGGTGGCGCCAGAGGATCGCTGTTCACAACGGTTCTTATGGCGTGAAGATCCAAGTAAGCCACCTGATGTATACGAGATGAATGTTATGACATTTGGAGCTGCCTGCTCCCCTTGTATAGCGCATTATATGAAGGTCACAAATGCCTTACAGTTTCAAGAGAAATACCCACGTGGTGTCAAGTCAGTAGTACATTATCATTACGTAGACGATTTTGTGGATTGTTTTGCATCGCCAGAGAAAGCCATCGAAATTACTAACCACTTACGTAAAATCCATGAGTATGCTGGTTTTGAATTATGTAATTTCTCATCAAACTCTTTGCAAGTCGTATCGGCTTTAGAAGGTTCTTCAGATAAACCTGTTCAATTTAATGATTCAGATCATCTAAAGTCTGCTAAAGTCCTTGGAATGTTTTGGCATCCTCTTGATGACACATTTCGATACACATTAAAATTCCCTAAAGTAAAAGCTGACGTCATAGAGGGAAAAAGAAGCCCAACAAAGAGAGAGCTACTGAGTGTAGTAATGTCGATATTTGACCCATTAGGGTTATTAAACCATTTTATTATCACTGCCAAATTATTGCTCAGAGAAGTTTGGAGACACGATATTCGATGGGATGAGCCTTTGCCAAATGAGCTAAATGTAATATGGAATTTGTGGAGAGCCGATTTAAAAAATGTGGTTTATGTTGCCGTACCACGCTATTATTTTAAAAATGTTTTTCCTGAAACATTAGAGCTGCATATGTTTGTTGATGCAAGTCAGGATGCCTTTGGTGCCATTACTTATTGGAGACCAATCGGGTCTCATGGAAATATTGATATTTCATTAGTCGCTTCAAAAACAAAATGTGCCCCAACCAAAACGATGTCCATCCCACGTTTGGAGCTGCAAGCTACCCTTTTGGGTACTCGCCTATTGTGTACGATCTTAAAAGATCATAGTTCTTTAAAGGTACATCGCCGTGTTTGTTGGAGTCACTCAACTACAGTAATAAATTGGATTGGTTCTGAAAGTAGAAGCTACAAGCCATTTGTTGCCCATCGCATTACGGAAATTTTGGATTCTACAAATATAAATGAGTGGAAATGGATACCTACTGAGTTCAACGTAGCTGATGAAGCTACTCGAATGAAGAATAATGCAGATTTCTAGAGTACATCCCGCTGGTTTAAGGGTCCAAATTTCTTATACTCAAAAGAGTCAGAATGGCCTCAATTTGTGCCGAGTTATAAGAACACTCCTACTGAAGAAGAACTTCGGCCAAAATATAATTTATTATTGCAAAAAGAAACGTTTATCGAATTTGAAAGATTTTCATCGTATTTGAAATTAAAAAGAACCATTGCCTGTGTTCTACGATTTCTAAAACAATGTAAGAGAGAAGTGATTTCTGATGGAGAATATGGTCTGACTGCAAGCGAAATTCAACATTCTGAAATTGTTCTTTGCCGATTTGTTCAAGCAGATTGTTTCTCAACTGAAATTAAAATTATCAAAGACGGTGGTTCTCTCGCGAAAGGAAGCGAGCTATACAATTTGTGTCCTTATTTGGATGAAAACGCAATACTTAGAGTATATGGTCGTATCGATGCTGCTAGTTGGTTGCCATTTGACTGCAAGTATCCCATAATTATGCCTTCATCTCATATAGTTACTAAGTTGTTCGTCCATCATATTCATGAGAAAATGAGACATCAAAATTTGGAAGCCACAATTTGTCAAATAAGGAAACACTTTTGGATTCCTCGTCTCCGAAATATTTTACGTAAGTGCATTTCTAATTGTTGTATTTGTAGATTGCATTATATTATGCCGAAGCCTCTGCTTATGGGTTCGTTGCCGAAGGATAGAGTTACCCCATACGTTCGCCCATTTACGTACACAGGTCTGGATTATTTTGCCCAATAACGATTACTATTGGACGTCGCCACGAAAAGCGTTGGGTTGCACTGTTTACGTGCCTAACAATTAGAGCGATACATTTAGAAGTTGCATTTGATTTGTCTACAGACGCATGTATTTTCGCTATTAGGAATTTCATAAACCGACGTGGAACGCCTGCTGTAATTAGAAGCGATAATGGGAAAAATTTTGTTGGAGCCGATGAATTTTCAAAAAGGTTCTCTGAAGTTTTCGATGTCAACAGAGTTCAAAGTGAATTGTCTAATAAGAACATTGAATGGAAGTTTAATTGTCCCATAAATACCTCTGAAGGTGGATCGTGGGAGCGAATGGTTCAATGTGTGAAGCGAGTGTTGAAGACAACTTTGAAAGAAACTTGTCCACGTGAACATACCCTGCAAAGTTTTTTGATTGAAGCAGAAAACATAGTAAACTGTCGCCCGCTTACCCACTTGCCTGTAAACCATGATGAAGCACCATTAACTCCAAATGATTTTTTGTTAGGTGCGTCAAATGCAGCTCAAACACCCACTGAAGCCACGCCAGATAAGCCAACAGTTCTTCGGAAACAGTGGCGCATTTCACGTTAACTTAGAGATCATTTTTGGAATAGATGAATTAATGAGTATTTGCCAACGTTGACAAGACGATCAAAATGGTGTCAGCGAACAAAGCCCTTGGAAGTGAATGATTTAGTCCTGATTTGTGATCCATCTGTGTCTAGAAGAGATTGGAGGAGAGGTCGTATCATCAAGGTTCATAAGGGCAAGGATGATGTGATTCGTCGAGCTGATGTCCAAACAAGTACTGGAATACTTCAACGTCCTGCGTCCATATTGGCAGTGCTTGATGTGGTGAATTATGGCTAATTCACGGGGCTGGGAGTGTCGCTTACGCTTATTAATTATTATTATTTAATTTAAATGTTTGCATTTTTATTGCTTTAATTATCGATATTTCAAATATGTTGGAATAATTTCTAAATTTGCCCACTGTACTGTTGCTTATGTACATTTATTGTTCTATTTGCTACTACAGTTTCAATGCAATTTGTTATTGTCAAAAAAACCGCTACTTTTTGTCTGCTAATTTGTTTGCTTGCCTAAATGTTCAATGTTAATATTATATTTCATTGCCTATTTGAAACTTGTAATGTTAAGAAGTAAACTGCGGTAAGTAGCAGAGAACTTATATTATAATTTTTTGTAACATTTATATTTTTATTAGAAATAAACCAACGCATTTACCAACGTATTATGCAAAGTTAAAATTCGCTTTCTTAACGTTCTAAGGCAATAATATTCATCTTTGCTTCAACTCAGCGCTCGACAGTACTGAAAAATCATGTTTCTAGCATTATATTTAAACCTTTATGTAAAACCATCAACTATCAAATGGAAGAAATCCACGACGAAAACGAAAATGCGGATAAAATGGTTACTCATGAGGCAAGCCGCTTGGCAAACTACGTACGAGACCTCACATTTCTGTGCACAGTAGTAATATCGCACCTTAAATACAAAACAGTCACAACCCAAAATTTTCAAATTTTCAGGAGAGGCAAAAAACTGGTTATGTAAAAATGATTGTATTATTTAAAAAAATGTAGTTTCATTATGAAAAATGTCCATTTTGAGGAAAGTTTTGCTATACTTTTTTTTAATTTATCTTGTATTTGTGGAAATAAAATATAATTTTGAGTTATGACTGTCTGACTGAAATTTTTTCATTTGACTAGTGATATTATCTCAGGTTGTGCTCCAGATATAACAGCATTTTTTACTACAGAATTTTAGATACCACCATTAGTGAGTTGAGTGTAAAATTTAAACAAATTAAAACCCATAGTGAACTTTTTGGTGTTCTATATGACGTAAGCAAAATCAAAGACATGCCATCTGAAGTTTTATCAGACAAGTGCTTTAGACTGTGTAATGCCTTAACTTATGTTGAATCGAAAGAAATCAGTTTTGTTGATTTAGAAGATGAACTTAAAGTTATATCAACTATTGTAACATCTAAAAGTACATCTAATGGGCACTGTTGTCCCAGTGGACAGCGGGGAAACAAGTTTTTCGAAATATAAACTCATAAAAACGTATCTCAGATCAACAATGTCCGAACCGCGTCTAAGCTTAGTTTAGTTTAGTTTAGTTTATTTTTTATTTGTTCTTCCCATACAACAAGATTTACATCTTTTATATTATAGTATGGGAATTTTTAAAGAAAAACAAGTAACGATATACAAAAATATTTAAATAAATTGTATAATTATATAAAGTAAATAAAAAAAATAAATAAAATAAAGAACTAAATAAATGAATGAGTTTGACATAATTTAATATAAAAGAATCAAATGGTAAAAATTTTGATTAAAAAAAAAAGAGAAAAATGGTTGAAATAACGTAGGTATATTAAAAACAATAAGTGACAAACAATTTAAATTTGTATTGAAAAACTAGCAGTTATTTTGTTTTTGAACTGTATTGCGTTGTTGATTTTCTGTGTTTGATTTGGTAGTAAGTTCCAGAGATAAACGGCATTAAAGGAGAACTGCCATTCAGAAATTTTACTACGATATCTTATCGGTACAAGCTTTCTCCCTCTATTGGATCTTGCAAAGGTTAAGCGGTTGAAAAGGTATGATGGTTCCTTCTGATATATAATTTTGTGTAATAGGACTAGCACCTTTAATTTTAAAATATTATCAAACGACATACCATACAGTCTTGTTGAAAACGAGAAAATACGATCAAGTCTGTTTAATCCATAAACATACCTTATAATACTATTGAAGGCCACATTTAGTTTTCTCTTACTAGTTGAGTCACATAAAGCAAAAATTTCACACCCGTATAATAAAACCGGCATTAGGTAAGATTTTGCAAGTATTATTCTTATATTTAATGGAGTGCAAGATTGAGTCGCCCAAAGCGTCCGAAGCATACCATACGTTCTCCCTACCGCAACGTTTACATGATTGTTCCAACTATGTGTGTCATTAAAAACAATACCCAGATTTTTTGATGAGGACACAATTTCAATTCTCTGATTGTTGAGAACAATATCAAAATCTAGATTATGACGTAGAGTTTTCTTGTGCATTAGCAGTTTCCCAGTTATAAATATTATTTAAATCATCATTAAGTTTTGCAACGTTTTCTCTGGAAGATATTAGTGGACTGCAAAGATATACTTGGACGTCATCGGCGTACATGTGTACTTTACAATACTTAACATGATCTGGCAAGTCATTGGTGTACATTGAAAATAAAAGAGGGCCTAGAATTGAGCCTTGCGGAACACCTTTAGGTACATGTAGGGGTCTCGAAAATTGGTTATTAAGGCAGACTGACTGAACACGGTTTACCAGGTAAGATTCAATAAGTTTCTTTGAACACTCGGAGAAATTAAAAAGCCGGCTAAGTTTTGTTGAAAGTATTGAGTGATCAACTATGTCGAAGGCTTTAGAATGATCAAGAAGGACTAAAAAGCAAATATTTCCACCATCAATGGCATGACGAATATCATCTGCAACATCTATTAAAGTAGTTGTACAACTATGTTTTTGCCTAAAGCCTGATTGCTTTTGCGATAATAGCCCAAATCGTTTTAGGTATTCGTTTATCTGTTTATGCAAGTTAACACTGTTGTTAATTAAAATAACTTAAATACGGAAACGTACTAAATAAATAACCTACTTATGAAAATACCTTTTTTTTTTTCTTAACCAACTTTTGTATTAAAATAACCTAAATACGAAAATGCACTTGTAAAAGAAATTTAAATAAAACTTAAAAGTTGCAATATTAACATTATTTGATAATACCAAAACGAGGAAGTAGAAAATATAATTTAACAATTGTGTAAGCAAAATTTTGTAAACAAACTTATAACTTTGACAATATAAATAAACGTTTAATTTAAGTTATGAAGCAGTCAATAATCACTTGTCATAAAGTATTAATAATAATTTTAAAATAAACTAAATTTTTTGTATTATAAAAAATTGGTGTTGTATTTTTATTTTTAATGAAAACGACACTTAACTGGCGCCCGAGCTAATTTAAAAGCGCGTATCCTGAAAAAAAAAGTTGTCACCAGACAAATAAACGCATAAATCGTCCTAAAGTAGTACGTTGTGTGCTGGTGTTCAATAGGAAAATAAAACTATCCTTTATCGCAAAAACGCCCTTAAGTAGTGCAGCGATAGAAAATAAACAAAAACAGTGAGAAATAAATACTCTTGATAAGTGACTGAAATAATAAGTGGATCTAATAAAACGAATAATAAGTGGATCAAATAGAAATAAAACAAATAATAAGTGGACTAAATAAGAATAAAAATAAAAGTACTTATTATAAGAACAGAAGCTTTGACAGTCTTAAAAAACAAACTAGAAGTGATAGAAAGCGGCCCCCCAGTAGCGTGCAGCAAAAAGGACGGCATTACGTGCCAGCCAGCTATCCAAAGGAAAGAGAACAAAACAGCAGGATGCAGCTAATATTATTGTAAGTTAAGATATTGTAATAGCTATAAATTTGATAAATAAATTTAAAGATACAACAATTTCTTATAGAACATAGTTTCATAAATTGTTATAATAACACGAAATACATAAATAACGGAAATAATTGTAACAGAAAAATCAAAATTCTCAATTTATCGTGCTACTCTAATTAAAACCTACTAATCCTATATTTAAATAAATCAATATGTCAAACCCAGAAAACCTTATACGTCCTTCAGTATTAAACGCAGCAAACACGGATCAGGTGCAAAGAACACTAAATATTAATGATTTAAATAATATAATTACTGAAACAACCTCTAGGCTTTTACAGCAAGAATTGCCCGGATTAATTCAATCCGTATTACACCCAAATCCTAATATAGCTTCCGATCAAGAAATTGAGGCACAATATCGTGGTAACTTTGCAGATTTCGATAAGATACCTGATATTGTCAAAAGCTTGCGCGAATTTAGTGGTAATCAATCTGAGTTTAACTCATGGCGTAAGAGTGTAGAACGAATTTTACAAATTTATGAACCTTCTAAAGGTACACCGAGATACTACGGTATTCTCAGTGTAATAAGAAACAAGATCGTGGGTAATGCTGATATTGCTCTCGAATCCTATAATACTCCTCTGGACTGGAAATCCATTATTAAGTGTCTTTCTCTGCATTATTCTGATAAGAGGGACTTAGCTACTCTCGAGTACCAAATGATTTCATTAGTTCAAGGGAAATTGTCTATTCAAGTGTTTTATCAAGTGGTTTACAAACACTTATCAATAATTCTTAACAAACTTGGAAGCTTAGAAGCTTCTAACGAATCTTTAAATTTGCTAACGGAATCATACCGCAATAAAGCTCTTGACACATTTATCAGAGGTTTAAACGGCGATTTACCGAAACTTCTTGGTATGAGAGAACCAGCGGATCTACCTCAGGCTCTCCACCTTTGTCTTAAATTGGAAAATCAAAGTTTCCGAGCAAACTATTCTCATAGTTTCAATTATAAAAAAGTTACTCCTCCACTTCCACCTCGTAACTACTCCCGTAACTATCAATCGCAACCTATTAACCTAACACCTCGTTTCAACCAACATAATTTCCACCCACAATTAGCTCATATACCCCACGCACAACAAAAACCTTTTATGTTCCCGAACCCCGATAATCGCATATCACTAAACAACTATCCTACACAGCCACAAACTAATACAAATAATTACTACCAATTTGATCCTCCAAGACCTATCCCTCCTAAACCTCAGAATTTACCACAACCTATGGATATAGATAGTAGTTTGCATTCGAAACGTATTAATTATATGAACAGACCACAGCAACAGAACATTAACAAAAGACCACCGCCATCAATTGGGAACTCCAATTATAGACCTAAAATACAAAGAAATTTTCACATTGACAACACTTTAGAAACCTATAATGATGTTGTCGAAGGTTCTTTCAGTACTGAACAACTCAGCGAAATGTCGTATAGTGAAGACAATATTAACGAGCTCAGCGATATCCATTTTTTTAGAATGACGAGCTCTTCGCTCCCTTATTTTGAATGTAGAGCAAAGAGCGGCAAAATACTAAAATTTCTAGTTGATACTGGCTCGAGTAAGAATTATATTCAGCCATACATTGTAAAAAAAACCATACCAAATAAAGAAATATTTTCTGCAAAATCAATAGCAGGTAACATTGAAATAAAAGAACATACGTTTGTAAGACTTTTCAATATGGAAAAGGAAATAAAATTTTACATTCTCCCAACATTAAAATCTTTCGACGGCATTCTTGGAAACGATTCATTAAAGGAACTCAATGCAATAATTTATACGCGTAACAGTTTTATGCAAATAGGAAATAATATAAAAATAAGACTTAGGCAACATTTTACCCAGGGAATAAATACAATAGCGATTCGTGACAATCATATGTCCTTACAACAAAAAGAGGAAATGAAGAGGATAGTTAGCGAATACCCCGAATTGTTTATTGAGCCTAACCAAAAACTGACATGTACAACCAGAGTAGTTGGCGAAATTCGCACTTCCACAGAAACTCCAGTTTATTCAAAACAATATCCTTATCCAATTGCATTAAGATCCGAAGTTGAAAAACAGATAAAAAACTTACTTGATGATGGTATCATCCAACCTTCACGTTCACCATACAATTCACCAGTTTGGGTTGTCGGAAAAAAAGCAGACTCACTTGGCAACAAACAATACAGACTTGTAATTGACTATAGGAAACTAAATTCATTAACAATTACCGACAGATATCCAATACCTGAAATAAATGATGTTCTTTCACAGCTAGGAGACAGCAAATACTTTACGGTCCTAGATTTAAAAAGTGGTTTCCACCAAATCCCCTTAAAAAAATCTGATTTTGAAAAAACTGCATTTTCCATCGCGAATGGCAAATACGAATTTGTACGCCTTCCCTTTGGTTTAAAAAATGCTCCGGCTATATTTCAACGAGCCTTAGATGATGTTTTGCATGATCATATTGGAAAGATATGCTACGTATACATCGATGATATTGTTGTATTCAGTAAGACAGAAAAAGAACATTTCGAACATATTCGTACTATATTTGCAACACTTCAAGCAGCAAACCTAAAAATACAACTGGATAAATGTGACTTCTTAAAAAATGAAGTAGAATTCTTAGGATTTGTAATCTCAGCAGACGGTATAAAGACTAATAAGAAAAAAATTCAAGCTATTCTAGATTTTCCATTACCAAAAACCATAAAAGAACTACGATCTTTTCTGGGATTATCTGGTTACTACCGCAGATTTGTGAAGGATTATGCTAAAGTAGCAAAACCCCTAACGCAAATATTAAGAGGGGAAGAAGGTCGTCTTTCAAAAAATAGATCATCTCAAAGACAAATAACACTAAATGACGAAGCAGTCGAAGCTTTCGGAAAGCTAAAAACCACTCTGGTTTCCCAGGATATCATACTAGCTTATCCAGACTATAGCAAAGAATTAGAACTCACAACAGATGCTTCAAATTTCGCACTAGGCGCAGTTCTGTCTCAAAACAACAAACCAATTGCGTTCATATCTCGAACGCTAAATAAAACAGAAGAGCATTATGCCACGAATGAGAAAGAAATGCTCGCAATAATTTGGGCCTTAAACTCTCTTCGAAATTATCTATACGGTTCTGCAAAAATAAAAATTTTTACTGATCACCAGCCGCTTACCAATGCTCTTAGTAATAGGAGTAACAATAGTAAAATGAAGCGTTGGAAAGCAATATTGGAAGAGTATAACTATGAACTTTATTACAAACCAGGAAAAACCAATGTAGTGGCAGATGCCCTGTCAAGAATTCCCACCATAACACAGTTAAATACGCTTTCAGTAGCAACACATAGCGACGATAGTTCAGGACAGAACCTCATATTGAGTGTCGATACACCAATAAACTGCTTTAAAAATCAAATCATTCTGTACACACATCCTACATCCCAATATAAATTCGAAATTATTTTTCCCCATTACCACCGTCACCATATATTTGAACCGGAATTTACACAAAGCAAACTTATAAATATTCTAAAGAAATATCTTTACCCCTCAATTATTAACGCCATCAAAACTTCGGAAAGAAATATGGGAAAAATACAGGAAATTTATCCACAACAATTTAATAAGTATCGTATTCGATTCACTAGATTCCAAGTAGATGATGTACGAAACGAAGAAGAGCAAAACAAAATAATTATAGATACACACAACAGAGCACACCGAAATAGCAAGGAAAACAGACAACAAATTTTGGAAAAATATTACTTTCCAGCCATGTCCAGGAAAATAAAGAAAATATTAAAACAATGCATTACATGTAAAGAAAATAAATATGACAGACATCCCATGAAACCAGCATTAAAAGAAACACCTATCCCAAAATATCCTGGCGAAATTATTCATATAGACATTTATAATACGGAAAAAAATTTAGTATTAACAGCAATTGACAAATTTTCCAAATACGCACAAGTAAAAATAATAAAATCTAAAGCAACAGAAGATATAAGGCAACCACTTCGTGAGCTAATATTTACATTCGGAGTACCTAAGTCTATAGTTATGGACAATGAAAAATCTTTTAATTCTTCAACCATTACTTTCATGCTAAAAAATCAATTAAATATGGAAATATTCACTGTACCACCTTATTCAAGCAACGTTAACGGACAAATAGAAAGATTTCATTCTACGTTATCCGAAATCATGCGATGTACAAAAATTGAAAACATTTATAATAACTTTAAAGAATTACTCGAAATTTCTGTATATAAATACAATTGCTCAATACATAGTACAACAGGAAAAAAACCAATTGAATTATTTTTCGGTAGAAGAGTTAGCACAGACCCTTCGCAGCTTGAAAAAGATAGAGTAATAAACATAGAAAAGTTGAAACGAAAACAGGAAATTGACATGCGATACCATAACAAAAATAAACAGGAAATAAAAATGTACGAACCAGGCGAAATAATTTTTTCCAAAATAAACACAAGATTAGGAACTAAACTAACCCCAAGATACAGAAAAGAAATAATTAGGGAAGATAAAGGAACATATGTTACTACTGAATCTAATAAAACCATACACAAAAATAACATTAAAAGTTAAATTTAATAAATCAATACATTTTCAGATTCCTCCTCCTAAACTACACAAATATCCTATCCCCCTCCAATGCCAAACTTCAAATTCTTAATTACACACTTTCCCACATCGTAACCTTAACGGAAGGAGAAGCAAAAATACAAGACGGTACATTTAAAATTGTACATATTATAAAGTTAAACGAGTACCAAAGCTTTTTTGGTGAGATATACTCATTTATTAACAATAACGATCACACCGAAAGTATGTTTATACCATCCTTAAAACATGAATTAAAACAGGCTACAGAAATGTTAGAATCATTACAATTAACCGAGGAAATAAGAAAGAAAAGATCAATAAACTTAATCGGCACTGCATGGAAATATATCGCTGGTTCTCCCGACCATGACGATTTCGAATTGCTCAAAGGCAACATTAATGAACTTAATTCGAATAATAATTAACAAGTAATAATAAATGAAGGTTTTAGTAAAAGAATAAACGAACTAACAGAATACACAAATAAGATTAATAAAGTAATAAGAGACCAAAATTCAATTAGCAATGCTGTCATTATAAATATGCAAACTAGATTAAGATTAGTTAAGGAAGAACTACAAAATATTAAATACGCCATACAATGGGCGAAAAATAATATAATTAACTCCGTTATACTAAACAAAAAAGAAATAAATATTGTAATTGAAACACTACATAAGGAAAAATTTCCATTTGTATCAACAGAAGAAGCACTAGAATTTTCTAATGTAAAAGTTTTATATAAAGATTCAATTGTATTATATGTCATACAGATTCCACTCACTTCTGAAGAAATTTATGAAAAAATTCTAGTAAAACCAATAAAAAAAGACAATAAAATTATAAACATAGATTTTAAGGAAATTTTAAAACACAAAGAAAAAGTGTTAGCTATTAAAAGAAATTGTACTATTATTAATACTGTCACAATTTGTAAGAGAGATGATTTAGAAGACATTGTTAACTCTACCTGTATCCCACTTTTTCTAAATGGATCTCGTCCACACTGCGACATTTCCGATGCTTTCCATACCTCAGCAGTAGAAGAATTAAAACCAGGTACAATAATATTAAATGATTTCCATGGAACAGTAAATAACGAATCAATAAATGGAACATATCTAGTAAACTTCTATAATGAATCCATCACTATTAACAATAAAATCTTTCGCAATATGGAAGCTCCAATGATATCAGCTTCACCACAAATAGTGCAACAATCCCCATTAGAAAAACAATATATCGAAATGCTTTCCCTAGAGAAACTAAACCAATTGCATTTAAATAATATAAGTAAAATTAAATTCTTAGAGACCGAAGCAATTATTAATAAATCATTAGCCGCTATCATCCTTATTATATTATTATTAACCATAATTTTATCCAGACTGATTTGTAAAACAAAGGAAAAAATAATATTTCATAATAACTCAACTAGTAAACATACGGGTGAAAATAATGTTGAAAATATCAGATCTACACCAAAATTAGAATATGTACCAAAAGTTATTTCAGATAATGAACCAATTATCATAATTTCGGGTCCAATTAAACCCCCAAGATTATCTATTTCCGATGTTTGAGGACAAACATTTTTAAGAGGGGAAGAGTTAACACTGTTGTTAATTAAAATAACTTAAATACGGAAACGTACTAAATAAATAACCTACTTATGAAAATACCTTTTTTCTTTTTCTTAACCAACTTTTGTATTAAAATAACCTAAATACGAAAATGCACTTGTAAAAGAAATTTAAATAAAACTTAAAAGTTGCAATATTAACATTATTTGATAATACCAAAACGAGGAAGTAGAAAATATAATTTAACAATTGTGTAAGCAAAATTTTGTAAACAAACTTATAACTTTGACAATATAAATAAACGTTTAATTTAAGTTATGAAGCAGTCAATAATCACTTGTCATAAAGTATTAATAATAATTTTAAAATAAACTAAATTTTTTGTATTATAAAAAATTGGTGTTGTATTTTTATTTTTAATGAAAACGACACTTAACTTGCATTATCTTCTCAAGAGCCTTAGAAAAGAATGGTAGTATTGATATAGGCCTAAACTCAGAGTTTGTCTTAGGCACAGGAATAACCTTTGCATGCTTCCATTGTGTTGGAAACACGCTGGTGGTAAGGATCGTATTATACATGAAAGTAATGTATGGTAAGAGGATAGGAAGGATAATTTTGATAAATTTAGGGTGCATGTTATCATATCCAATTGCATTTGATTTTATGGCTAAAAGGCAGAAAAGGGCCTCATCATTGCTAACACATTGAAAATCAAATGGACTATCATTATCAGAAATCACTAGGTTATTGATTGTATTGTGTGCAGGAGGTTGACATTGAACAGTGGGTAAATTAGTAAAAGCTGAATTAAGTTCATCAGGAGTGAGTTCGCAAGTTTTCCTATTACTAGTTCGGCCAATTCCAATTTCCCGAATAGTTTTCCATTTCCGTTTGGTGTTAATTGCATTTTCAAAACGGTGGCCATAATATTCAGACTTTGATCTACGAATTTCACGAGTAACTTCTCTTCTAAGATTTCGATATTCTTCTTTAAGTTGAGGTAACTTAAATTTTTTCCAATGTGAAAACGCATTATCTCTTTGACCAATCAGTTGTTTAATATGTGCTGTAAACCACGATCTTGTATAGGTCTTAATGTTCTTCGTTATCTTAGGTACAGTAAGATCAAATAAGTATGAGATATTATTCTCCAAGAAGGACAACTGATGGTCAACAGAAGTCATATGATAAATGGACGTCCAATTTACTAAAGAAATATGTTCTGCCAAAACATTGTAATTGATATTATTAAAGTCACGATATGTAACTGATAGTGTTTCATTATTTAAAATAAAGTCATATGTCGTGAAAATTAAGTCGTGTTTCGAGAAACATGAGGCCGATAGTTGGTCGTACAACAATACTTTGGTTAAATCGTTAACAAAAAAAAGGTCAAGTAAAGTACTTGCTGTTGATGTATAGTGTGGAGGCATCGTGTAGTTTAATGATGTGAGACCAATGGTTTCCATGTTTTCTGAGACATAAGTGTCACACAGAAGATTACAATTAAAATCACCTGCAATTAACAAATCCATGTAGGTGACCGTCAACCTCTCTAATACTTCCATAAAAGAAGTGATCACAGTATCACGGTGTGGCCTGTATATAACGGGTGATTTTTTTGAGGTTAGGATTTTCATGCATTAGTATTTGACAGATCACGTGGGATTTCAGACATGGTGTCAAAGAGAAAGATGCTCAGTATGCTTTGACATTTCATCATGAATAGACTTACTAACGAGCAACGCTTGCAAATCATTGAATTTTATTACCAAAATCAGTGTTCGGTTCGAAATGTGTTTCGCGCTTTACGTCCGATTTATGGTCTACATAATCGACCAAGTGAGCAAACAATTAATGCGATTGTGACCAAGTTTCGCACTCAGTTTACTTTATTGGACATTAAACCAACCACACGAATGCGTACAGTGCGTACAGAAGAGAATATTGCGTCTGTTTCTGAGAGTGTTACTGAAGACCGTGAAATGTCGATTCGTCGCCGTTCGCAGCAATTGGGTTTGTGTTATTCGACCACATGGAAGATTTTACGCAAAGATCTTGGTGTAAAACCGTATAAAACACAGCTCGTGCAAGAACTGAAGCTGAACGATCTGCCACAACGTCTAATTTTCAGTGAATGGGCCCTAGAAAAGTTGGCAGAAAATCCGCTTTTTTATCGACAAATTTTGTTCAGCGATGAGGCTCATTTCTGGTTGAATGGCTTCGTAAATAAGCAAAATTGCCGTATTTGGAGTGAAGAGCAACCAGAAGCCGTTCAAGAACTGCCCATGCATCCCGAAAAATGCACTGTTTGGTGTGGTTTGTACGCTGGTGGAATCATTGGACCGTATTTTTTCAAAGATGCTGTTGGACGCAACGTTACGGTGAATGGCGATCGCTATCGTTCGATGCTAACAAACTTTTTGTTGCCAAAAATGGAAGAACTGAACTTGGTTGACATGTGGTTTCAACAAGATGGCGCTACATGCCACACAGCTCGCGATTCTATGGCCATTTTGAGGGAAAACTTCGGAGAACAATTCATCTCAAGAAATGGACCGGTAAGTTGGCCACCAAGATCATGCGATTTGACGCCTTTAGACTATTTTTTGTGGGGCTACGTCAAGTCTAAAGTCTACAGAAATAAGCCAGCAACTATTCCAGCTTTGGAAGACAACATTTCCGAAGAAATTCGGGCTATTCCGGCCGAAATGCTCGAAAAAGTTGCCCAAAATTGGACTTTCCGAATGGACCACCTAAGACGCAGCCGCGGTCAACATTTAAATGAAATTATCTTCAAAAAGTAAATGTCATGGACCAATCTAACGTTTCAAATAAAGAACCGATGAGATTTTGCAAATTTTATGCGTTTTTTTTTTAAAAAAAAGTTATCAAGCTCTTAAAAAATCACCCGTTACATCCTATAAGCATTTTGTTGTTTTCAGAAATAACCTCTACAAACAACTATTCGATTTCATCAATTACCTCACCTTCATTAGATCTGCATTTAAAATTACATTTAATACCTTCCCTAATATATATTGCAACACCACCAGCATGTGTTTTACGATCAGCTCTGAATACAACATAACCATTTAAATTACACAGACTGTCAGGCGTATCTTTTACGAACCAAGTCTCTGACACACAAATAACATCCACAGATGAGTTTTCAAATGTCAATCTGAATTCATCAATTTTGTTATTTAGGCTCTGAGCATTTATATGACACACATTAATACCTTTCCTCTGCTTAGCCAGTATCGGTACCATGTTTAAAGTGCTTTCACTGGAACTACGACGAGATCTACGTAAATTGTTCATGTTGATAAAATATAAAGAAAATTTTAACAACGCAATGACAGCTATAATTGAAAAAGTGTATAGAAAAATTTAAATAGGTAACAACAATAACGATAATTCGATAATTAGTATTAATTATTATAAAAATTATAAGAAACATTTTTCTAAAGAGTATAGTAAAGTTTAAATTTAATTTAATTGCAAGAAACATTTTAAAGGCTTGTTCTTTATGTGAAAATTTATTACATCCGTGAATAATTATGAAAGGAGTGACCAGCAATGGAATTTGTAGAAGCTCCGCTATCTTGAAGTTCGGTCTCACAATGTGTAGGGAGAAAAAACTCATCTAATTGCTGCAAACTGTCTATTCGAATTGGCTTATCTGTGATTGATTGTTTAACATACACTATACCACGCATTGTAAAAACTGATTTTAAATGCCCATCTTTTCGTAGGTCGAGTGCATTTTGAAAAATTTTGTAGTTATGAGATGTTAGGTGTTCATTTATGAAAACACGGCTATTGGGTACCACCTTAGGATCATTAGAAGTAAACCCTATATTTTTCAACATAAGGTGTCTTTCTTTAGATTTTCTATAACCAGCAATCGATTTTAACGTAAAATTTTTATCATATGGTGACAGAAGTTTAACCATTATGACTGCATCTGGCGAGTTGTTTTTGTCTTTATTATTTTTATTTTGCAAGCGATAAATATTTTTCACTGAGGGTGTTGATATATTTAGTTCATTGCAAATACCATCAAAAATGTTCCATAAGTTTTCATTAGCTAAGCGAGGAATCCCATTAATACGAATATCACACGCGACTAACGAATTTTCTTGCCTTAGATTTTGCATTTTTAATTCATTCACTTCATTTTTGAGTGCTATTAAATCATCCGCCACTGTTTCGAGTTTAGACACTCTTTCTGTTACATCTATCATATCTTTTTTCATCATACTGCGTTCAAGATTATTAATTTTTTCAAGTACACGGCTCTCACTCTCACAAATTTGTAATTTAAGTTTCTCACTAAGTTGTTCTAAACGACTATCAAGTATTTGTACGAAATGCAGTGGCGACCCATAATCAGATGGTCGTGGAGTTTTATTTGGGTTCTCTAGAAATGACCTCTGCAATAAAGCTCTTGTGCGTTTTGCCGACGGAGTTTCCATTATACTTTATTTAATGTTTATTTTATACTTTGTGTTAATAGAGTTTTTGTTTGTTTTTTAATTTTATTTATATTCTTGTTGTGTTATTATGTTTTACTCCCGTTGCTATGTAAGTCTATATTATGGCACAATTTCTGTTGTTATTCTTATTTAGTGTTGATTTTTTTTTTGTGTTTATTTATTTTTATTTTTTTTTTGTATTGTTTTAAAGATATTTGGTGTCCTGTTCTGACTTTAATTCTGTGTATTTATTTGTTGATTTTTGTTGATGTTTATTAAATCTTTTATTATTGCGTTAAAAAACAAAACAGATGTACATATATTTAAATAGTTTTTAATTTTAATTATTTTTATTACAAAAAATATTTTTAAATGTAAATTTAATGAAAAAGAGGAGCTTTTTAAAAAACACAACCGACTCAATCGCTGTCTATACTCGATTCGCGGTCGGGCAACAATATCAGTTGAGCATCAGATAGCTCAATAGCTGGATTACAGTGAAAAAAAAGAGTAGTTTTCTAGGGCAAAAGCAAAGTATGTTTTTAAGTATTTGAGGCTCAGTTTTTTGGAATTTTGCTTTTTAGTTTGTAAAGTATGTAAACAGTAATTCTTATTAATTTTTTTACTCGTAATGTCTGCTTGTCCATCGAAAGGGCTTTGGATCGTTTTTTAAATTTTACAATTGTTGAGTAAGACTGAAACGATGCGGTAAAGAACGGGAGTAAAATAAAAACTTGGTTTTTATAGGTTAGTTTTTTTATTCCTAAATATTTAAATTGTAGTTCCATTTATAACGTAATAGAACATAATAAGCATCTTAAGGATCTGAAAGTGAGTCAACTCAAAATTTACAAATTTTCAGTAGAGGCAAAAAAGGGTTTTTTTAATATTTACTATAAAATTTAAAAACAGTTGTTTCATTGTAAAGAATTGCGAATAATAAGTATACAACAATAGTTGTTTTTGCGATTTTTTCAGTGATCATCAAAAATAACAAGTTTTTTGGGTGGAACTCAAAATATGTCTTTTTAGTGGATTCTAAAGAAGCTACTCTTATAACACAAAGAGTGTTACAACTGTATTTTTTTTTTTTTTGCGAAAGACTAGAAAAATCGATGTAAGATTTTTACAGTGGATAGCTATGACCACTGCGTATCGTTTTCTTGCAAAAAGTGAAAATTGAAAAATTTTGAGTTGACTCACTTTAGAGGTACAGGTGCGATATGCTGCAGTTAACTATGCAATAGTTCGTGCTTACGAACTAAAGTCAAAGCAAAATGAGTGGAAACGAATCGTTGAATCAGTTGTTGTTTTCGTTTTGTTCAATGTTTAAATTGCTTACTTCAAAATAGCAAGAACACACAAACATTTTACATTTTTTTCAGCAAAATAAACAACTGCGTTTGTTATGTGGCTGTCATTGTCAAAAGCAACGGTTAAATCAAAGTGAGAAGAAAATTTCTTTTCATGTTGTCATTCGCTGCTTCATTTATTTAATGTTTTGCAATCGTTTGATGTCAACGTTTATTAATTATGGCGCCGCGAGTGAAAAAAAAACGCTTGAAAATTATTTTAATTTTGTAAATGACCAAGCCATATGCAAACTGTGTTCCCATACCTTAAAACTGTGTTCCCTAATTTAAAGACTCATGTAAAAAAGTGCATACAATTAAAGAGGACCAATTTGCAAACTGAGACATTAGTGTGTGCGATTCCAGTAATAATTTATCAAAAAAAAAGTTTAGAAAGCATGTAATTAAAATCGAAATCAGCAAAAAACAATTATTTCGCTCTTATGCTGGCTACACACCAGGCAATGGTTGCTTCAGTGTGTTGCAGCAACAATGATACACACGTATTATTAAAAAAATACACACGTATCTTTAAAATAAAAAACACCAAAGCACAACTTCCAATTGAGTTGCAGTTGAAAATAGTGCTTTTCCGATTGGGATCATCAGGCAATGGGCCAACCATACGTAAATGTGCATCTCTTTTTGGTGTAGGTGATGGTGGCACTATTCAAAATGTGACTAGACATGTTTTTAAAGCCATTTTGAACTTGAAGCACCGCTTTTTGTATTGGCCTAATGAAACCGAAAGAATAAAACTAGTTTCAGAAACAAGCCACGAAATGCCTGGATGTGTTGGTTATATTGACGGATGTAAATGGCAATATGCTATCAAAATGCAAGCTATGTGTGATCATAAATTGCGAATAAGGCAAGTCACAATTGGATATCTGGTAGTGTCCATGATGCAAAAATTTTCATAAATTGTCCAATCGCTAAATATCCACAAAACTTTTTATCTAATTGCGAGTGGGTTGCTGGTGATAGCGCATATCCTTTAAAATCGGTTTTAATAACGCCATTCAGGCAAAACAGTTCGGACCACACAAGAGAAGAAAGAGAAAAATTTAACAAATACTTCTCAAAATATCGTGTACGGATCGAAAGTTGTTTTGGTAGTCTTAAAGAAAAATTTGGTAGCTTTAAGGAGTGAAAATTTAGAATTTCAACTAGAATTTCAGGAGTGTTGTGACTGCATTATGGTTTGTTGCATTCTTCATAACATTATTATAGGTTTGAATATAGAAGATGATGAAGCCAGCACTCAACTATTGCAAGCCAACTTTAATTTACCACCCTCTACTAATATGAGAAATAGCTTACTAAGTTTTATACAAAATCAAATAAATTTGTAGATTGCAAAACGTTCAAAAATTAATTTATTAAATCGGTTCATAACCAAAAAAGTTTAAAGTTTTTCATCAATATTGAGATATGTAGGTATGTATATTTGTACTTTAATTGAAAAAATAAGGAACTGTCAGTTATTCATAAGACATATTAAAATAAAAAATAAATTTATATTATATAACAAATAAAAATTAAATAAAGTAATAATAATTCAAGACAATTAAATAACAAAATAAAAAAAAATAAAATTAAATAATAATATTAAATAACACTTAAATAAAAAAAAAATATATAATACGCATTATTTGTATTTGTATTTCAGCTCCTCCATAGCCAATCGCTCTTTCATTTCTAATTCGAGAATTTTTATTTTTTCCTGACCATACATCTCTTTTTCTTTAAATTCAATTTCCTTTTCTTTAATTACAATTTCTTTTTCTTTATTAATCAATTCTCTTTCTTTCAAATTTAGCTCTCTTTCCTTTATTTCTAAGTCTTGGTCCATTCTCTGCCTCTCTAATTGCACCATCTCTGCTTGAAACTGCACGATGTCAGACACAGTACTTCGGGAATAAATGCCCTTTCGGCTTGTCGAAGGTATGACTTCAATTTCTATCGACGAACTCTCCTGTGTACTTTCGTCAAAATCTAATTAAGTTGAGCTGCAAATATCCAAGCTCTCTTGAATGAACGACGTGTCGACAAAAATGTTGCCAAATTCAACATAATAATTGCACATTTTAAGTAAAGTGCCAGGAAACAAAGTTTATGGTTACAAGATTTCAAAATATAAAACCAAGAATATTTGATATGTACTCACTTTTTACAGTTTCACCATCCATGCTGCCAGCGCCTGTTGAACCTTCCCAACCTTTAGCCTTGTTGTAGCTAACACGCATATTACGAACTTTGCCACATGCCAGCTTCCATTCTACAGGGACATTTTTTTTCTTCACTGAACCATCTGTAGTATATTTGTGCTGTTGGTTTCTATAATACACACAAAAAAACATTTAAATATTTTGTATTACATGAATGAACAGACACAAACCTCGATTTCCGGGTGTTCCAACATGTGATCAATTAAAGCCTTTTCTTCGGCCACAGTCCATTTTCTAGTAGGATTGATACGAGTGCGCTTCTGCTTGGTCTGGAAAACAAACAAAAAATTTAAATATAAGCTAAATATTTGTTCTTTTATGTAAAAACTTACCTCAATATCAGTATTTCCTTCCATTTTTTTTATTATTTATTTATATTTTTCCACAAAACTTAAAAGAAACGTAATATGCAACAAGAGCTGATTAAATAGTAAACAAAGAACAGCTGATCAAATAGTACACCGCAAACACATACCTGCAAACGTTGTATTGTCGTAAAATTTTTTTGTATGTAAAATATCAACAACAATTATACAAATGTTGTATTATTTTAGGACATACGACGTATACAACACTTAGGACACCCTTGTGAATACTCTAGTAGTATATTTTGCTTACGTACCTTCAATAATACTTTTAATCACTACAAATAACTTAAAAAATTAAAAAATATAAAATAATTTATTTGTTTGTTAGATTTATAGTCATTTTTCAGACATATTGCAATTACTACTGTAATTAATATGCAATTTTTAATTTTGTTTAAATGGTGCGTGGTAAAGAAGAAGAAAGCATACATTTCAAAAATTCATAACTGCACTGTATTCTTAATCGGACCGGTTTCTGGCATTTCAGCCTTCATCAGCGATTTATTGAACATTGTGATAATTGTTATGTTTTAATTGAATAGGTTGTTTCTATATGAAAATTTTTTCTACTTAGGGCGGCCGTGAGGTTTTGAACCGTGAACCTTTCACATACACTCGTACTTGCACTTTTTTGGTCAGCGCTTTAACACACTCACCTAAAGTCAGGCCTACGAGCAGTGTGGTTAGTTTTCAGTTTTTCGTACCATACAGCTTTACTTTGTATTAATTTCAGAAGATACAACTCTGTCCAAACAAACAATCGTTATTTTTGAATTTTTGAATATTTTTTGCATTTTTACTTCTAATTTCCACTATTCTCAGTTTTCGTAAGAGTTGTCATATGTGATGTACGGTTTTTGTACATACCTACATATGCACTTTACATATATTTGAGATGACGCTGTGAAGCGAAGAAAGTAGAAAAAATTTTCATATAGAAACAACCTATTCAATTAAAACATAACAATTATCACAATGTTCAATAAATCGCTGATGAAGGCTGAAATGCCAGAAACCGGTCCGATTAAGAATACAGTGCAGTTATGAATTTTTGAAATGTATGCTTTCTTCTTCTTTACCACGCACCATTTAAATAAAATAATTTATTTAAACAATGTTGGCAGATAATATTTTTCACGGATGTATTTTAAATTACAATTATGGTAATCCTTTAATATTAATGTTTTTAAAGACTGTAAGTCTTTGTATTTTTGATTAGTTAATGTTAATTTCTTTCAAATATAACTCCTTAACTTCCGTGTCAATATGATATTTACTGTTTTAACGGTGAGAAAGAATTTCCCATACATTATCGGAAGATAATTTAAACATTTATTTACCTTTGCAGTAGTTTAATTATTATTAAAATATTTCAAATCAGAATAATTTTTGAAAAAACTATAATCCGGATACTTAAGTTTGTACGGTGTAGTGAGTGCATGAAGACGGTGTATAAAAACACTGATTATGATTCATGTACTCACAAACAATACGATGTGTGTATGGACATAGTGTAAAAGATTAAACGCTAAATGCATAATCCATGCACACACACTATGTATATTTGGGTCTAGATATCAAGCAACACGACTTGTTTACATTGAATTAATTTGATCTTTTATTTGCATTTGACCATCTGGAAGTTATGTATGGCAATTGTAAATATGTAAACATAAAAGCAATGTACGCGGGAGATACTATTACAACAATCTTTGTACTTTTAGTGTCACTCAGTATATTGCTTACTGGACATAAGTGTACATAGCTAAATTTAAATGTAATTTAAATGTATTGGAGTAAATTGCAATAAATCACTCAATTTTATCGATAAGAACAAAATTGTAATTAGTATAAAAAGGGTAATTTAATTTAAATAAAAATCAATCATAATTTAACCGTGAACTGAAAGCGTCTTCTGATTTTAATTTGCAAGTAAAGCTTGAGCATTTCGTATGGCACACATACCATGCGAAGTCCAGAGCAAGTCTAACTTAATTAGCTTCTTTTCTTCTTCTTTTTTATTGCAAGTGTCGTAGGTAATTCACCTGACTACAACATTAAGAATAGTAAAACTTTAAAATCAAAATTAGAAAACATAACATTAGAAAAAGACAACATACTAGTATCTTTTGATGTAGTACCAGTTTTCACAAACGTACCTACGACACTTGCAATAAAAAAACATAATAAAAAATCAATACAGCATATAATCTAGATAACAGCCACCAAAAATTTCACGATAAAAACTGCCAAAAAGCCACAGACATTCTACTTAAAAATAGCTACTCCCAGTAGGACAATCGAAAACTTAATACACAAAAAGAAAAACATTTCAAAAGATGCAAATAACCCCATAGACAAACAACACATAATGTACATAAGTGTACCATATATTCCATCACTGACTGAAGAAAAAGTAATGAAACCACTATTTAACAACAATAACATAAACTTAGCACACAAACCTAACCACACACTAAACTATTCACAAAAACAAAAACAAGAATAGACAAATTAAAACAAAGCAATGTTATTTACGAAATAACATGTAAAGGAAACGCGAACGAAAACTGTAAACAAGTGTATATAGGGACAACAAAGAGATCGCTAGAAAAGGGAAAGACAGAACATAAAGCAGACATAAGAAACCAACGAACGAGCACAGCTTTATCGCAACATATACTAGAACACAACCACTCAGCTGATTTTGACAAAATTAAAATATTAGACATAGAGAATAATACAAACAAATGCTTTACTTTAGAAAGCCTACATAACTATACAGAAAAAACTTACAACAACGATGAATACCAAAGAAGACAAAGATAAAATAAATAATCATTACCAATTAGCTCTTTAAATAGACGGACATGTTTACGATTTTTACATAATTTTTGTAAATGTAAAAATTAAACATGTGGACTTTTAATTAATAATAAAGGACGTGTAATAAGTAAGTTAAGGGAATATTTGTATTTATTGTAAGTTAAAATATTGTGTATTTCAGAACTAATAAAAAAAAACCCTGAAGACGAAGTCAACCAATCTTCGAAACGTCGGGTAAAATTGTAAACATTAGTTTGCATTGTTAAATGTGAACAATAGGGTGGCCCTTCGTTATATGGAGGGGAAAAAAAGTGTTCACACTGTCGGTCTCACCCCCTGTGTGAATTTTTATCTGCTTATTGCTTGCGAATATAAATTTGTAACGACGAGTTTTCCTCCGGTTGCTAGGGTATAGCTCGCGGTGGCCGGGGTCGTTGCAGAAATTTCTATTCTACTGAGACAGAGAGTGAAAAAACATTGGGTACGGTTTTAAGGTACAGTTATTCGTTTATTGAGATCTTAAAACTACAAAATACACTTAAATATGCCGGGGTGGTTCCGTGAGATCGGTCCGGGACCTCGGACGACAGTCTTCGCCAGACTGTGGAGACTCGGTGTCTCTGGTGTCGGATTGTTCGAGGGTGGTTAACTCTCCGGCGGACGCGTCGGACCGGAGTAAGAGTGACCTAAGTCGGCACACTCTCCGCGGGGTCGTTGGGCTTGCAGGATTCGTTGATTGTTGATTCAAGAGTGACCTAAGTCGGCACACTCCACCTGTGGAACGAATGATTAGTTACTTACCTAACCTCTGGGCTGTGCAATGTAATTATCCGGTGAGAGTGACCTATGTCGGCACACTCGCCACAGGACTCGTTGGGCTTGCAGGATTCTTGATATAGTGAGTCAAGAGTGAACTATGTCGGCACACTCCACATATGAAAAAGGATTAGTCCCTTACCTGTCCTCTAGACCTCGCAGAATGATGGATTCAAGAGTGACCTAAGTCGGCACACTCCACCTGTGGAACGAATGATTAGTTACTTAGCTAACCTCTTGGCTGTGCAAGGTAATTACACGGTGAGAGTTACCTGTATCGGCACACTCTCCGCAGGACTCGTTGGGCTTGCAGGATTCTTGATATAGTGAGTCAAGAGTGACCTATGTCGGCACACTCCACCTATGAAACAATGATTAGTCCCTTACCGGTCCTCTGGACCTCGCAGGATGATGGGTGTAGTGAGAGTGACATATGTCGCCACACTCTCCGCAGGACTCGTCGGGTGCTGATTCAAGAGTGACCTAAATCGGCACACTCCACCTGTGGAACGAATGATTAGTTACTTACCTAACCTCAAGGCTGTGCAAGGTAATTTACACGGTGAGAGTTACCTGTATCGGCACACTCTCCGCAGGACTCGTTGGGCTTCTCCGGACTCGAAGAATTCGTAAGACCCGCAGGACTCGATGGATTCGCAGGACTCGAAGGATTCGCAGGACTCAAAGGACTCGAAGGATTCGCAGGACTCGAAGAACTTACAGGACTCGCAGGACTCGAAGGATTCGCAGGACTCGAAGGACTCACAGGACTCGCAGGACTCGAAGGATCCGCAGGACTCGAAGGGTTCGCAGGACTCGAAGGATTCGCAGGACTCGCAGGACTCGAAGGATTCGCAGGACTCGAAGGACTCACAGGACTCGAAGGATTCGCAGGACTCGCAGGACCTACTAAGGATAATGAAGTGACCTAGGACGGCACACTCCGTTCAGCGAAAGGGTTATTAGTTTGCTTACCTTGTTACTGCTGCCACGGCTACTGCACGACTGTCCCGATTGTCCTCATGACCGCCTTTTTATACTTGTGCCTGACGACTGGTGACAGCTGATTGTTACCAGTATCATATGATCGCCACGTACGGGATCACAGGGTGATCCCAAAAAAGGAATTTACCAGCCTATTCGGTAATTCATTTTATTTGTGCAATTAAACATAAATATAAAGTACCATTCAATAAAAATAATAAAAATAAAATAATTCAAATAATACTAATGGATTGTGTGGGCCGAAACGATGGCACAGACTTCGGTCATCACAAATTAAAACAACTTTTAACCAATTTTGTTATGAAATTACTCTATGTAATAACGTAATAGTTGAATTTCTTGCTGTCTCACCCACCAATTTGGTGGATATTGATAAAAACGCAAAAAAAATTTCTGGTCAATCGGTGAATATGCCATTACTTATAATAGTTGACATTTTTTATAATCGGTCGCTTTATATTATCTTTTATTTTTATTTCCCAGTTTTAAATAGTTTATTATATAAAACTAAATTTCAAATATAATAATATATATAAAAGGTAATATTAAATTAATACTACTCTTAGTGGAATATATTACAAAATTAAATCAAAGTGAATTTCAAAAACGTCCTATTTTTTAGACACATGCCCTAAGTTGTTTTAATTGATATTCGCGAGCAATAATCAGATAATTGCACCAGAGATATATCACAATGGATAATTTTGATCTCAGGAGCACTGAAGGGTTAAATAAATAAAAACCGAATTATTTTTCTTAAATTCTAAATAGTGGTATCGACGAGTTTAATAGAAAAACTCGTTTTAGGTCATTTTTATTTTAAAATATCTTAAAATCTAAAGCTGGCCTTGGCAAATAATGGGTTAACGTTCTCGGATTTATCCCAAATTTTTGGAACGAAACTTCTACACATTTGGTTATTATATTTTACGTGTCGCATCTAAAAATTGGACAGCACTTACCAAATATTTGAATTTTTTAAATAAATTGTCTTTTATTGGTTTGGGGTCATATGTGACCCCAATTCCAAAAGGGTTAATGGAGTCATATTATTTTTTTCCGAAACCCTAGGCTATTGAGATAAAACATAACATTTAAAAGTAGAAAGGTGGTGAATTTTTTATACAGAGTATTTAGAAAGAATACATTTACAGAATATTTCACAAAAATCCAATTTTTCTCGAAATCCGCTAAAATAAAATCCTTGTAAAAAAAATTCTGGAGGAGGGATTTACTTAAAAATTCACACAGTTAATCTGCAACATGTATTTCATAAAACCTTAAAGTGATAGATTCATTTTTTTAAATTTTGTTTAAGAAAATTTTTTCAAACTTGAAAAAGGAGTTTTAAAAATTTTATCAAAAAAATTTCCAATTTTCGGTCTCAATGCGCAATAGGTTAACAACGTGGTAATAAAACAATACTTCATCTCTGAGTACTTATAAGTATAGAGACCAAAAAAGAATGATGGCTTAAATCAATTTCTCAAAGTTGAAAAAATGCCATCAAATTTCATGACCTAGTTTTTTTTGGCACAAAAGTGGTCTGGGGCATTTGCTATATCCTGCCGAGGTTTTATTTGATTTTGAAGTTTTATACTGATCCTGAATTATATAACAGCTTGTCGGAAAAATTAAACTATAGAACGAAATTTTCGTAATATCTGAAAAAAAGTCATATTTTCCCCATATAAGCACACTTGAAATTTTCAATCGCTTTGCGCCACGACTAAACGTTTTTTGATTGGCCCAAAACTTTGTATTTCTCAGTTTTTTTGCTATTCGCATATTTCTAGGGGGTGAGACCGACAGTTTGAACACTTTATTTATTAAGGGCCACCCTAGTGACCAACCTAGCCGTTTTTAGGATTTAAAAAAAAATAAAAAACTAAAATTAAAAATTAAATAAAATCATATATTGGTGTAAACAAAATCAACACAAATAATTTATCAGAAGGCCGGCTGAATTATTTATTCTAAAACATCACACTGAAAAACTACTTTGAACACATCAAATACAAATACAACTCACTCACATGCATACTGATGAAACACTACGTTAACACAAATAATAAAATAACCGGACACAGATCACACCTTATGTTTTTACTGGAGTGCCAAAAATATGGAATCATACCACAAAACATTAATTTTACGATTTATTAATTTTCGCAGCCTTTCCCTTTCCTCTTCTTCTACAGTAGACAGATTTGCTACTGGCTCTAATCTTTCTTCGGTCTCCTGAAAATACATTTCGTGCAAATATCTCTTTAGTATTAGCCAAAAAATGGGGTTTGTAATATCAAGAAGGAAAAACTATAACATAAATGGTCCTATATTCTGTCAGTGTGGAATTAGTAGTCTAGTGGGAGTAACAAATTTAACCAAGCCTTTTTATATATTTATTCCTTTATCTTATCAAGGTTTACACACAGTTTCACAATATACCGTGCCAAAAAATAGAAAGAATTGCTTGCACTTACCCTTGAAGCTCCAATTCAATTCTAGGCAACGTTTTTTTTTTTTTTTTTTGTTTTTTAATATTATTTGTAGTATTGTTAGGTTTACGTATTAATTCGCGAGGTACATGTGATTCTTTGAATTTTATCTAAAATGATAAAAGATAGAAATTATTACGCTTTTGCTTTCTTAAATTTATTTTTCAACTTTATTTAACTTCAATTTAAAACTTTTTTCAAATTTTAGTTTTTACTTTAATTCGAAAAATTCTTTAATTTGATTTTTAATAAAAAGGAAATTTTAATTTTTCATGATTTCATTTTTAAGCTTTACGTTTATTTTTCAAATTTCAGAATTTTATAACTTTTTCGTTAATTCGGTCTTGGCTCGCGAATTTTCTTATTTAATAATTTTCTTCTTTATAACATTTACAGTAAAATTATTTCAAATTCTAAGCCAGTTTCGGAGTCGTCCCTCTTCCTTTTATCCGAGTGGTTGTGCCTTTTTCTTATTTATTTGGTCATGCACTTTACACTTTTATATCCCTGCATTTTGTTATAGTTCACTTGATGGAGGATCGTGTTGTCCGTTTTCGAGCAGCAAATGCTGACGTTCTAAGGTACGATTTTTCTCACCCGGTGAGTTTTTCCAACCTTACTCGTATATTACTAGACGAAAAGGATTAGCTCTATCCCACTATGTAGTGCAGGTTCTGATGTTGAGTACAACTTGCGAGAATACTACCTAGGCGTACCTTTACTGAGTTGTGTAGGTTCCTATGGTGACTACAACTTGCAAGGATATCATATGGATAGCTATGTCCGTACTGAGTTGTGTAGGTCCTTATGTTTGCTACAACTTGTAGGGATATGCAGTATTTTTTGAGCTCCCTTTAGTCCTTGTAATCTCACTATCTCGTGACTGAGTATCTCGAAGGAAAACTTGCACGTTTTTCACAGTGAACTCGTTTTATTAATTTATTTTAGTGACAGAAAAATTTTTTACGCACTGGATTGCCTGGAGTTCAGGATCGCAGTACGCTGGGTCCTTTTTGAGGGCCCATATTGGTCACTTTCTTTTTTTTATTTTGGTGACAAAAAAAATATTTACGCACTGGAGTGCCTGGAATTCAGGATCGCAGTACGCTGGGTCCTTCTTGAGGGCCCATATTGGTCATCTTTTTTATATTTATAGCGGCACAACACTCAACACTTAGACAATTTTTATATTTTTCTCCTTTTTCCCCATTTTCGGGGAGCACATTTTAAAATTTATTAATACTTCTTTTTTTGGTTTTTTCACTTTTTCTAGGGAACGACACCTTATCTGTATTAATTATGCTAATTTATAAAGATTTTTGAAAAATTTTACTTTTATACTTTCAACATTTTCTGCTTTAAAAAAAAATTTTTTTTTTAACCTTTTTCATTCTTAAAATTAAATTTCAAAAATTTAACTTTCACTCATTTTCGAAAAAAATTTTATATTTCGAACAATCACCTTTGTAATTGAAAACACAACACAACTTGATTTTTCTCACTCAGATTTATTTTGTCTGCTTAGTACGCAGCCTAGAATTAAACTAACTCAAAACTTGCTTTTGCAAGTTAATATAATTAAAAATTACCCAACAGTGTTGCTTACGCTACCTTAATTCTCTGGGAACCAAAACATACCGTGGTTTCCCAATAATTTTCGTGTTCAAATATTCGCTTAGCCTAGCTTAATTTAATAAGAACAATAACTTGCCCTGTTCCCATGATTTCCCAATACATTTATGCTTGCAAAAAATACAGGCGTCATATTACACTTGTGCCATCGTGGTATGTCGTAGGCAGAGTGGTAGTGCGCGGGGTGTTAACAGCAACACGCGCTGTCCGTGGTATTTGCTGAGTCAAGACAGAATGTTGTTTTAAAAAAGGTATTGGGAACATGCAATGTATTAACTTCCATTATGTCTTTACCACTAGGATATCCCACGTGGTAGTTTCTTCATAAGTCAATCAGTATATTCTCTTTGAAGATAATTGTTTGCGTATTTTTTTTTCTGAATTATTACGTTTTGTTCCAACTTAGTGATTCAGATAAACTATGACTCATATATACATATATTTTATGTTAGGAGCTTGCCAACGATGTACATTTAAGGTCTGCTTAAACTAAGTTCTTTTGCTTCCATATTTATCTGAAATTTATTTAGAATGTCATTGGTCTGATCCTCTTAACAGATGATTTTTGTTTATTTCAAGAGTTGGGCTATAAAGCTCTCTCAATTTTTTTGTTAAAATATTGACATACTTGGAAAACATAGAGAATTAATTTTGTTACATATTAAAAGGGAGTTTTCACTATTAGATTTTGTGGTAACAAAAAATAACACAATACAATACAAAATCTAACCCAGTGATGCCAACTTTTGATTTTGAATTTTATTATGCTAATAAAATATATTTTCATTTATTGACTCCAATACTACTACCTGGGAATTATTATCGAACTTAAATTTATGTGGGTTTTGCTTTGCATACTATGAAGTCAAATTTTGAAATCATCGAAACCAAATGTACCAAAAATTTTAAATAAAATAATTTGTTATCTTTATTTTCTGAAAAACTTCAGATTTTCATTCCAAAAAATTGTTAAAAATAATATATAAATAACATTCTAATGAAATAGTTGTACTTCTTTTTATTAAAATTTGTTCTTTCGTTTACGAATTATTTCCCTTTATTTATGTAACAATTTTTATGTTCGCAATTCTTAAATTATCATTTGATGTTTTCTAAACTTCATTGAATTTAAATTAATGTTTTCTTATCCTGAAATGCTATTATTTTTTTTATTTCAATATTTTTTTTTTGATTTCAGTTGATTTTTTAAATGTAAACATATTTGGTGTTTTTTGAATTTCAATCTGTGTTTAAAGAATAAAATTTATATTTTAAAAATTCAATTGATGTCTTCTAAATTTCAAATAACTATTTTATTTTATTTTATTTTATTTTTATTATCATCTTAATATTTAATTGACCATAATTAGCCCGAAAAACTAAAATCTCATAAATAATAATATTGGTCACAAAATAAATCTTAATTATTTCCGACGTTTTAATATGATTATCTGAAATTCAATTGATATTTTCTAATTTATAATTGAAATTCTGAATTCCAATTTTTAGAATTAATATTTTCTTTAATTTGATTGGAAAATTTAACAGGTGCAATTTTGTATTTATGTAAAAATTGTATGTAATCGCAATCAGATATTTTGTAGGTAAAGCAGAATAATAATTTTATATAACTATGTAGAAATGTTTTGAAAGCAAACAAGTAAGAAACTATAGTCGGTCTATACCGACTATACGATACCCTATACCATGGATTAGAGACCCTAATTCTTCGGTTCAACTAAGAAGATATGGAAAATAAGCATAAACCAAATTTGAGTGGCGTTGTTATTAATTTTTTGGCTGCAGATATGAAAAAGTTCATATCGGATGTTATTTTTATATGGGGACTAGGTCAAAATATAGACCGATCCTGACCATATTCGGTAAAGTCACTTATGTTTTGATAAAATAATTACAACCCAAATTTGAGAAAAGTCTGTGGAATATTTATGTTTTAATAGATTTAAGTGAAGATCGAAAAGCAGCTCTATATGGGGCTATGACTAAGAATTGTCTTATAGGGTTTATTTCATCCTATGGCCGATAGAAGCTTATATACAAAATTTCATCAAAATATATTCATATTTGCGACCTGTAGTTTGATTCAAATGTTTACAATGACACACAGACAGACGGACGGGCGGACGGACATAGCTAAATCGACTCAAAAAGTGATTCTGAGTCGATCGGTATAATAAAAGATGGGTCCAAGTCAAATAATTTTGGTAGTTACAAACAGCTGTGTGTATACAATGACTGTCCTTGCCATTATACCCAAACCACATGGTGGCTTAGGGTACAAAAACTCATTAATTCTTCTTTACTCAGTCAGGTGTATATTTTTAACATTGTTGTGTTTGAAAATGTTGATATTCATGTTAAAATATAAATAACTATTGCAAAGCGTCATCTACTGTGGCATAGTCACACTGAGAAAAATTAAGTGACACTCTGTTAATACAAAAGAAATGTATTTTCCCTAAAGCAAAATATTGCAAAATTTTGTATAAATAAAATAATATTCCGATTTATTTCTAACATGCGGTTATTATGGATATACATATATATATATATATATATAATATACAGAATATAATATATTATATTTTTATTATTTAATATATGTATGTATGTATATGTAAATATTACATACAAATAATACAACAGCAAAATACAACAAAATCAACATCAAAATATTTTATATTACTTTTTTTAGCTAATAAATAAATAAATATTACCTTTTTGGCAGGTCTTTTATTTATTAATTCATACGTTGCTCCATTATTCGGTTTGTTGCTCTATAATTAACAAACCACCGTTTTTATATGCGCATTTCAAGAAGTAAATCATATTAATACATTTAACAAGTTAAAACTTTAATTACAATTTTGCAGTAATCCAGTTAATTTGCATTAAAGTTTTGACAGGGTAACATTATTCATCGTTAGTGGCAGCAAGCAAGAATAACCCAACTTAAGACCTAACGTGATAGCTGTTGTTTACACGAAAATCACGTTCCGTTTTCGCTGACACGTTACGTTACGGTTACGTGTGGCTACCCAAGCCTTCTTGAACTAAAGAGCCAAATGAAGTGCAACCTTGTTTGTTAATACCAAAAAATTGCATTTACCCTGAAAGAAAATATTGCAAAATTTTATATAAATCAAATGCATAAGAGGAAAACAATTTTGAGCTGATTGGTAGAAAATATTGACCTTTTATATATGTTATAATGTTATGAAAGTATGTATATATTATATATTAAGTAGAATGCTATGAAAATATTGATAAATAATAGTCAAATAAAATAAAAAAATTTTGATATTTGTAACAGTATTGTGTATTTGTAACTTTTTGCGATGTTATGAAAATAGCAGAATATTGGTATTGATTATATATATTTTTTTTATTTAATATGTGTATGTATGTATATGCAAATATTACACGCAAAAATTGAACATCAAAAGTTAATGGTGTGTTTTTCTTTAAATAAATTAATACATTATAAATTTTTTTGGTAAATTTACATTATTTATTCTATTAATATCTAGGTAGTTTAGATTCCGTTTGTCGACAAAACTTTGGATCGATTTTTAATCCTTTTAGGGTGACCCAATCGATCTGAAGATTTGCAGGCAGACTCGTGGCGATGACAAAAATAATCTGACAAATTTTTTTTAGTGATGCCAAAACAATGGAAACTTTTAAATTTTTTTACCTTGTTTTTTTTTTTTTGAGTTAGTTTTTATTATATTATCACCACAACGACCACAAAAACCACAAGTATAGCTATGACAAAAATACAACATTTAGAATAACAACAAGAACAATATATAAATATATATTTTTTAATTTTTTTTTACTTTTTCAGTGATTTCTCGGGACCTATTAAATTTTTCAAACAGAAACCTTCTCATGTTGTTAGTGAATCATTCTCACTAAAAATTAACGCCCTAGCTGTCCTATTTAGGGTGTGATCGTGACAAGAACAACATAGACAAATCGTATTTTTTCAAAACTTTTTTTACTCTTCATTCAATACTCGGGACCTAATCCACCAAATTTGACGATTTTAAATAGCAAACTTCTCGGGATGTTAACGAATCATTTTTTTATGCAAACGAGCACCCCAGCTTTCCAATTGGTTTCGTGATCGTGATTTCCACAGACGGACAGCCGGACAGACGAACATCGCTATATACACTCCGCTTGGTATAAGGATCATAAATATATATATTTTATGGGGTCCAGAATTTTTTTTCTAATTATTACAAACGGAATGACAAACATATATATACCCTCTGTACACTGGGGTGGAGAGTATAAAAAGAACGAATAACAAAAAAAAGAAGAAAAATATGCTCAAAACTATGCATTTATTCTAAAATATGCTCTTAAACGTAAAATATGCAAAAATATGCTTTTATGACCAAATATGCAAAAATATGCTCTAACAAACCGATGCCAGAATTCTTAAATTGTTCTGAAACAGATAAATAGCTTACTCATTAGTTTATGCGACGCACAGGTAAAAATATGGTAGAGCATATTTCTGGTTGGCCTGCTGATAAGCAACTCATCCTCGTTTATCAAAACGTTCGAGGTCTAAATACGAAATTAATAAATTTATTATTAAAAAGCTATTATAAATATAATATTCTTGCATTCACTGAAACATGGCTAAAATATATTGTTTTTAATATGGAAATAAAAAATATCAGACATATCGAGAGACAGAAGTGGTGATCGTATTGGGGGAGGTGTACTTATTTCAGTCGCTAGCTGTTTCTCATCTGAATTGTTTCTGTCTGACTCTTCATCTGATACTGATATTTTCGTAAAAATAAACCTAAAAAATAAACAAATATTTGTAACCTGTTCTTATATCATTCCGTGCGCGGATCATTCTGTTTACGAAAACCATCTTCGAGCTATTAAACATGAGGTACAATCTTCAAACTCAACGGATTCTGTTTGTGTACTTGGCGGTTTTAATTTACCAGCTGACTCTCTAAATTTGGTTCCTTTGGTCAATGGAAAAATGCTGGATTTAGTATTCATCAATGATCCAAATGAATACACAATAATACGATCCTGTCCGATCACTAAACCAGAAGACCGTCACCATCCCACTATTTCTCATGTCCACAAACAACTTGTAAAAGGTTAGATAATATTATATTTTAAGCAGTCTAATTTTGATTTAATAAATCGTTTTATACGTATGAATTGTTGTTTATTACTAATAACATCCCTTTTAATATTAATTTGATGATTGATTCATTCTATAAAACCAATTATTGCATTATGGATAAATGTAATCGAAAACGGATTCTTTTCAATCACACTGTCCCTCGTTGGAGTTCCAAGCAACTATCGATGTTAAAAAATAAAAACATTAACTTTACAAAAAGTACAACGAAAAATGTACGGAAAATATTCTATTTGCCGGGCTGAGTACAATTTATTAATCTTTATAACATTTATATAAATAAAATGAATACTAGTTTCAAGCTGAATCCAAAATCGTTCTAATATTTTATAAATTCTGAAAGAAGATCTCACGAATTTCCATCTGTTATGAAATTTTAAAACCACGAATCAGAGGCCCAATATGATATCTCTTGTTGATATCCTTTTGACCTGGCTTCAGATCAAATAATTCGTTTACCATTTATTGATCTTGATGACATAGCGCGTGAATTAAAGATATTAAAATCTTCATTTAACCATAGACCTGATGGTGTTCCCAATTGTCTTTTTTTAAAGTATTTTGCCGAAAGTTTATCCGTTCCTTTGGCCATCGTGTTTAATTCATCCATCATACATGGTTTCTTTCCTTATTGCTGGAGAAAGCCGTATATTATTCCATTATTTAAATCCGGTTGTAAATCTGATATAAAAAATAATAGAGGAATTCCCAAACTTAGTTCAATTCCCAATTTTTTTGAGAAATTCATCACAGACTACCTAAGCCATAAGTTATCATCTTTAATATCACCGTTTCAGCTTGGCTTTCGGAAGGGTTGCTCAACTTTAGTTATAGTCTTTTATAATTAACTACTTTAGTCAACCGAGGATTTGTAAATAGTAAACAAAATGATGCTATAAGTTAACGAATAAAAATAATAATAAATAGAATAAAATTTAATAAAGATACAAAAAATAAGTAAAATTAAAAAGAACACCAAAAAGAAAAATATTGTCAATTGAATAAAACTACCTGGCCGACATAAAAAGTGAAACTTTGCCGAAAGAAGGACCGAAAGTGACATCTACCTGAACATTCCAACAACCGAAGGCAAATACCGAAGGAAGAAAACTGCAACATAAACACCAACAAAATGGAGATGATAATTTGGCAGTAAGTTGTTAGTCACACTACAATTTTTGTAAACCTTAAAATCACTTGAATTAAAAGAAATTTCATCCTCACATATAAAATTGAATACCATGAACCAAACTAAAATAACTTAAGTTAAAAGAAATCCTCTATAAAGTGTTAATTTTATAAATTCTTTTACCTAAATCATAAATTATAATTTTTACAAATATTAAATTGAGTATTTTGAATTAAATTAAAATCACTTAAAAGAAATTCTTTACAAATTGTTAATTTTATAAATCCTTTTTGCCAAAATTCTTTTACAAATCCTGAATTAAGTTGAATATTTTTAACTTAATTAATTTAAAAGATATCTCCTACAAAGTGTTAATACTAAAAATAATTTACTGTGACTAAAATATAAATATCATAAAAATAAAGGAAATTTTTACAAAGTAGTAATATTCAAATTAATTTACTAATCTTTTTGCGAAAATATAAATCCTAAATTAAATTTTCACGAAAAATCATTTACGTTAAATTGAATATTTTTTATTAAATTAAAATCACTTAAAAAATATTTTCTACAAATAAATTTGCCTAAAAATAATTTTTTTAAATTATAGAAAATTTTTACATCTATGTCAAATTGAATACTTTTAACTAAACTTTAAGAATCACCCTCTAAAACTCGAAAATTTATTGAAACCAAACCTTACTTACAACTTTTTGAATATATAAGTTAATAATTAATTAATTTATATTAACAAAAGTTCAATCTCCCCTGTCGCAATCCAATTGCTGACACAACTTCTCATATTTATTTTAAAATTCAATTCCCTCTGTCGCAATCCAATTGCTAACACATTTCCGTTGTTCCAAATTTAATTATTTACCTTTCTTAAAATATTTGCTAAAAGTGCTGATGACATGTCTGCATTGAATGCACCTAAAATAGCTCACGTTGCATTCAATGTGATGGTTGATACTCGACAGGTATAATATTAAGTAGATAATAAGTACAAAAATGTTAAGTTGTAAAAATAGAGTCCGAACAAGAAGACATAGTTTTCCGGCAGTAATTTAAACTAAATAATAAAAAGACATAATTGACATAGTCAGTCTTCTCTTTTAAAATAAATATATTTTATTTTTTATATAATAAAAGTTAATCAAATAAAGTTAAAGAAGACGTAGTCTTCTCTTTAAAACAAAATTAACAAGTGTTATATTAATTGGCGTCCGAGCAGCCTGGTATAAAAAAGAATACCACGGAACCTGAGCCTGTACGTGTCCGTCCGCAGGCACCCGTTCGTTTATAGAATTGCATCGAATCCTTAGTAACGAAAAGTAAAACGGAGAAAATTCGTACAATCGGAGCGGTTCTAGTTAAGTGACTTAATTAAATGAATGCAATTAGTAATAAGTGTTACTAAACAAATAAATAGGAACTACCACAGTGAAAAACAAAAAAAAAAAAAAAATTTTTTAATTAAAAACTTGAAATTGATAAAAGCTTATAATAAATAACTAAACAATTGAAAAACTTTACAAACAATTTAAACTACAACAAAGCAGCATAAAAACCAACAACAGAGAAATCAACATAAAAATCAACACAAAACTCAACACAGAAGTCCGACATCAATTAGAAGATTAATCAGCTCTAACCCGTTGAAAGCCATCCTTACTTAAAAATAAAATCAACGACAGCACCAACATTAATAATTTCATCAGTAAAGCAACAGCTAAAACATGAAGGCAATGTTAATCATATTGTAAGTTAAAATAATATTATGTTAATTTATATTTGAATTTTAAGAAATATCCTAAGCAAAAATATTTAGTTGTTAAAAAGAACGTAAAAAGAAGAATAATAAAAAATTAAACAAGTAAAATCTATATTTTCTATCAAAACCAATTTTAAATAATATTATGGCTAATCCCAGTAATCTAATACGACCACCTGTCCTTAACAATCCAATCCCGAACCCACCAGTAGGGCCACAAAATTTTCAAATAAATGCCGAATTAGAAAATAGGATAGCTTCCATTTGTGCACAACAATGTAGGAATATTGTGCAGTCTATGATAAACCCCAACGCAGACATAAATTACGGAAATGACCAAACCATAGAGGAAAGATACAGGGAAAATTTAAACGACTTGGACAAAATACCTGACATAGTAAGAAGTTTGAGGGAGTTTTCTGGAAACCCTTCCGAATTCAACTCCTGGAGGAAAAGTGTCGATAGGGTACTATAAATCTACAACTCAATGAGGGGAACTCCAAAATATTATGGAATCTTAAGTGTAATTAGGAATAAGATAATAGGGAATGCAGACATTGCATTAGAATCGTACAATACACCATTGGACTGGAATAGTATAGTAAGATGTCTGACCCTACATTACGCTGATAAACGTGACTTAGGCACCCTGGAATATCAAATGACCTCACTTATTCAGGGAAGAAACACTATCCAGATTTTTTATCAACAAGTCTATTCGCACCTATCCTTGATTTTGAATAAAATTGGCTGTATGGAAATGGGACAAGAGTCTTTGCGACTTTTGACTCAGACATATCGAGACAAAGCTCTCGATACTTTTATAAGAGGGCTAAATGGAGATCTACCGAGACTCCTAGGCATTCGTGAACCTTCAGATCTCCCGCAAGCACTACACCTTTGCTTGAAATTAGAAAACCAACATTATAGATCAGAATACGCGAATAAACATCAAAACCATAAACATCGTCAACAGCCACCACTTCCTCCAATGCGTAATTTGAACACACAAAATTATAATAGACCATTTTACCCAGAATTAACATTTCAACACTCTACCAAATATAATACTCCTATGAACAATATGCAACAAAATGCATTTAAAAATCAACAACCCTTCCATTACCATAACCCTCAACCAATGTTTCAACCGCATCAACAAGTGCGACAACAATTCCAATTTCAGACGCCAAGACCGTCAGAACCCAAACCTCAACCTATGGAAATTGATCAATCGGTACAAACAAGAAATATTAACTACCAAAACAGACCCCGTCAAATGATGCAATTCCAGAATAAAAGACCCGCATCAATGAATCACGTTCCACCACCATTTAAACAACAACGAAATTTTCATATACAAAATGAACATCAAAATTTTGACAATATAGTAGAAGCCGAAGAATTTCAACCCGAAAATTTTGAAGACAATTACTATCAGCAAATGCAGAACGAAGATATTGGAAAATACGCTGAATCTTTGGACAAACAGGACCAACAATATGGAACTCCTACCCAAGATCTAACCGACATTCATTTTTTAGATTAACGTATTCTTCGCTCCCATACTTTGAATGTAAGGCGAAGAATGGTCAAATTCTGAAAATCCTAATAGACACAGGATCTAACAAAAATTACATTCAATCATCTCTCGTTAACAATCCTAAACAAAACGAAAAACCTTTTTTTGCCAACTCAATTTCTGGCGACATTAAAATCACACATCATATATTCGCGAATCTGTTTAATTTACCCGATCATCCTATAAAACTTTATATTTTACCTTCTCTAAAATCATTTCATGGTATTTTAGGCCATGACAGTTTACAGGAATTAAATGCAATAATTCACATTAAGGAAAAATACATGTTAATAAATCACAAAATTAAAGTTAAAATTCACCAACAAATTTCCCAATCTGTAAACAAAATGGAATTTAGAACTAGTCATATGGACGAAGTTCAAAAATCTCAATTGGAAGAAATTATAAATAATCATCCCAATTTATTCAAAGACCCTAATAAAAAACTTACATTTACTTCTCGAATCAAGGGAGAGATTCGAACCACATCCGATTCACCAGTATATTGTAAATCATATCCGTATCCCATGGCGCTTAAAAATGAAGTTGAAAAACAAATAAATGAACTTTTAAGCGATGGTATAATCAGGCCTTCTAGATCTCCTTACAATGCACCCGTCTGGATTGTCCCGAAAAAAATGGACGCATCCGGCGAGAAGAAATTCAGAATGGTCATCGACTACAGAAAACTGAACGCGATCACTGTAGCCGATAGATACCCCATTCCGGAGATTAACGAAGTGCTTGCAAATTTAGGAAAAAACAAGTACTTCTCAGTGGTAGACCTTAAAAGTGGTTTTCACCAAATTCCTTTAGAGGAACGCGATATAGAGAAAACCGCATTTTCAGTCAATAATGGAAAATTTGAATTCGTCCGACTTCCATTCGGATTAAAAAACTCGCCATCAATTTTCCAACGTACTTTAGATGACGTGTTGAGAGATCACATAGGTAAGCGATGCTATGTCTACATAGATGACATAATTATATTTTCCAAAACCGAGAAAGAACATTTTGAAAATCTACACAAAATATTTGAAACATTAGAATCCGCAAACTTCAAAATACAGCTCGACAAGTGTGAATTTTTAAAAACAGAAATTGAATTTCTAGGATTTATTGTAGGAACCAAAGGAATAGAAGCTAACAAACGAAAAGTAGAAGCGATAGCCCAACTACAACCTCCAAAAACTCTGAAAGATTTAAGAAGTTTTCTAGGCATGTCAGGTTACTATAGGCGCTTCATCCAGGATTACGCGAAACTCGCTAAGCCCCTGACATCCCTTTTAAGAGGGGAGGAAGGACGCATTTCGAAAAATGCCTCCAAAAATAAAAAAATATCTTTAGACCAGAATGCGCTAGATGCATTTCAAAAATTGAAAAACTCCTTAGCCTCTAGTGATATAGTTCTCTCTCATCCTGACTTTGAAAAATGTTTCGAGTTAACGACTGATGCTTCCGACTACGCAATCGGTGCAGTCTTATCGCAAAACAAAAAGCCTATAACCTTTCTTTCCCGAACGTTAAGTAAAACCGAAGAAAATTATGCCACAAATGAAAAAGAAATGTTGGCTATAATTTGGGCATTAAATTCACTGAGGAATTATTTGTACGGATCCCGAAAACTAATCATATTCACAGATCACCAACCGTTAACATATGCTCTTAGTAGTAAAAATACTAACAGCAAAATGAAGAGATGGAAAGCCATCTTAGAAGAATATGATTATGAACTCAGATATCAGCCCGGTCGAACAAACGTAGTAGCAGATGCACTATCTAGGCCACCTCAGATAAATTCAATGACAGCAACGCAGCATAGCGACGAAAGTTCATCAGACAATAAAATACCAGCAGTAGAATGTCCTATAAACGTCTTCAAAAACCAAATTCATATTTTGATAGACGACCAAGACAACTACAAATTTGAAATTCCCTTCCCAACTTATCACAGGCATATAATAAAAAAACCGTACTACACCAAAGACATATTAATTTCGATTCTAAAAAAATATCTTAATCCTAGCGTAATTAATGGATTGTTTACCATTGAACCAATTATGGGAATAATTCAGGAATTCTATTCTGAATATTTCACGAATTATAAAACAAGATTCACACAATCACAAGTCAAAGAAATAACTGATAATGTAGAACAGGAAGAGGTCTTAATCAAAGAACACAGAAGAGCCCACAGAAATGCCAGGGAAAATAGAGAGCAAATAAAGAAAAATTACTATTTCCCAAAAATGACAGAAAAATCCAATAGAATTGTTAAAAATTGTCAAGTTTGCAGAGAACAAAAATATGATCGGCGCCCTGATAAACCACAATTCCAACCCACACCAATTCCACAAAATCCTGGAGAAATCATCCATATTGACATTTACTCCACCGAAGGAAATCTTGTACTAACAGCAATAGATAAATTCTCAAAATACGCTTTAGTAAAAATCTTAAAATCTAGGGCAATAGAAGATATTAAAGAACCGTTAAAAGAAATAGTTTTAGCTTTTGGTATCCCTAAGTCCATAGTCATAGACAATGAAAAATCCTTAAATTCCGTATCAATAAATTTTCTTCTTAAAGATCAATTTGGCGTCGAAATCTACACTACACCACCCTACTCTAGTTCTGTTAATGGGCAAGTGGAGAGATTTCACTCTACTCTTTCGGAGATTATGAGATGCTTAAAACCAGACAAACTTCATACCACTTTTCATGACTTACTTACCAGAGCAATATACGAGTATAACAGGTCAATTCACTCTACCACCGGCAGAAAACCGATAGATATATTTTTCTACAAAAATTTAGGCAATGATCCAGGAAAAGCAATTTTGGACAAACAAGAAATCATCAATCGTTTAACAGAAAAACAAAAACAGGACTTAAGCTACCATAACCAAAATAGGCACGGAATAAAAATTTATTCACCAGGAGAAGAAATTTTTGTCAGAATTAACAAGAGACTAGGTTCAAAACTAACACCAAGGTATAAAAAGGAAATAGTCAAAGAAGATAGAAACTCCACTGTTTTAACAATGACAGGCAGAATTGTGTATAAAAGTAATATTAAAAGAAAATAAATTATCTTTACAGATTTTATCTAACCCTTGTCAAAACTGAAGTCCAAATTTTGGATTACACTTCTTCATATGTTGTAGCAATTAATAAAGGCACAGCAAAAATTCAGCAAGGAACTTTTACTATTCTACATTCGATAGATCTGGCACAGTACGCAATATCCATATCCAATACCCATACATTCATCCAACAAAACATCCCAAATCACTATAACCTGTATCCCATCCTTATCCACGAATTAAGCCTTACTGAAAGTATTTTAGAAAATATAACACCCACTATAAAAAATAAAAGAGCAATAAATACCATAGGTACTATTTGGAAATATATCGCAGGATCTCCGGATCATGACGACTTTGAAATAGTAGCTAATAATATAAATGATCTAAATAAAAATAATAATAGACAAGTGTACGTGAACGAAGCTTTTAATAAAAGATTAAAAAACCTAACAGATATAGTAAATAAAATTTCAAATGTAATAAAAAAAGATGTATTATTAGAAAACGAAATAGTTATAAATTTACAAAATAGAGTAAGACTAGTTAAGGAAGAGCTAATAAATATCCAAAATGGAATTGAATGGGCAAGGCTTGGAATTATTAACCCATCCATATTAAATAAAAAAGAAATTGAAATTGCTACGAGTAAAGTTAGAGAAGAAAATATTGTTTTCGTAAGCCCCGAAGAGGCACTCCAATTTGCCAAAGTATCTATCTTATACAATACTAATAAAAAAATATTTTATTTAGTTAAGATTCCCTTAACGAAAAAGGAAACCTATGAAAATGTAATTTTAAGACCGGTAAAAAGGAAAAACTCTGTAATTAATCTAGAATTTAAGCAGATTTTAAAAAATGAAAAAACTATATATGGTATAAAAAATGATTGTGAAAAATATAATAATATAATAATTTGTAAAGAAAACCAAATAAAGAATATCTCGAATACCCAATGTATCCCTAATCTTATAAGTAGTCAAAATTCTACATGTGTAACGAGTAACGATCATCATATCCCTTTAATCGAAGAAATCGAGTCCGGCATTATCCTACTAAATAATTGTAACACATCCATTTATATTGATGATACGCGGAAAAATATATCTGGAACGCTTCTTATAAAATTTCATAATAGCACTATTAAAATTAGCGACAGAACTTTTAGTAATATAGAGGCCTCACCATTACAAATCATTCCCGCATTAATGCAGCCCGCTCCTTTTGAAAGCGACCATATTAATTTCCTATCACTTGAAGCTCTTAAGGAATTACAGATTAATAATACGGAGGTAATTTCAACCATTCAGAAACGTTTGAGAATCGGAGGATGGTCAATCTCCATTATACTCAGTCTAATTATCATTTCCATAGCATGTTTAAACTTTTTCTTTAAAAATAACAAAAAAATTGTCGTTTGGGAACCTCAAACTCCAAACACTAATAACGAGACTCATGCGACAATAACCTTGCAACGCTATGCTGAATCTCCTAAACCAATAGCATTAGAAGCCCCCATCAAACCACCAAGACTGAATAATATTCCATTTTTCTAAATGATTGAGGACAATCAATTTAAGAAGGGAAGAGTTAATAATTAATTAATTTATATTAACAAAAGTTCAATCTCCCCTGTCGCAATCCAATTGCTGACACAACTTCTCATATTTATTTTAAAATTCAATTCCCTCTGTCGCAATCCAATTGCTAACACATTTCCGTTGTTCCAAATTTAATTATTTACCTTTCTTAAAATATTTGCTAAAAGTGCTGATGACATGTCTGCATTGAATGCACCTAAAATAGCTCACGTTGCATTCAATGTGATGGTTGATACTCGACAGGTATAATATTAAGTAGATAATAAGTACAAAAATGTTAAGTTGTAAAAATAGAGTCCGAACAAGAAGACATAGTTTTCCGGCAGTAATTTAAACTAAATAATAAAAAGACATAATTGACATAGTCAGTCTTCTCTTTTAAAATAAATATATTTTATTTTTTATATAATAAAAGTTAATCAAATAAAGTTAAAGAAGACGTAGTCTTCTCTTTAAAACAAAATTAACAAGTGTTATATTAATTTATAAAAACAAAGGTGCCTATTATGAGCAACTTTCGATTTTCGATTGTGGTCGAATTAACTGATCGAACGAATTTTCATTTGGTATTATGGCACACATTCGATAAAATAGCACTATTGTGAATTTCACTCAATTGGATTATTCACAATAGTACATATTTATCAGCTGGCACTATAAATGAATAAAGTTGTAGGGGATTTTCAACTTTTTATCAGTACATACTAATGTATGTGGGGTTAATGGTAGAGAATAATAATTAAGGGATGTTAATTAACCAAACCTCCTTTGGTGTAATTAAATAATTTTAAAACTTCTTTAGGGACAGAAGTGGGACAATGTAGGGATTAAATTATATTGGGAAATAATAAAATATATCGTGTTTTTCTTTAACTTACATATTTATTTTAAAATATCGTTGAAAATGATGAAATCCAAGGTAAGTAAGTATAATATGTAATGGCGATCTTCCTTTCTTTCGTCGAAAAAGACCGTAGACGTTGAAAAGTTTCGTCGTTGAGATTCAAACGTGTAATAAAATACGAGCCATCTTTACAGACAGCTCCATTAAAATCCGAAAATGGCGCTTAACGAGGATAGAAAGAAGAAGCCGATAAATATAATTTATAAAGTGTATAAGAAAATGGTAATACTGTTCAATACTTAACAAATTCTGAATTATTCAAATGGTAATACCATGTTAGTTATCACAAACTATGTAAAAATTTCAAAGTTTAAATTAAAGAGTGATAATGAAAAAATTTCAAAGTTTAAATTAAGGAGTGATAATAATATTGCAAAATATGATATAAAATTCTAAAATTCATTGCAACAGAAGAACAGGTAAACAATCGTAAACATTCTGCCGCCCTTGGCTTAATAGCCAATATAGATGCCTTATAACGTCTTTTCCAACACGGCAAGAGCGCGTAAGGATTTACGCAAGATATACTGAGTGGAGTTTGATGCGTTACTAACATCGTGACGATTAGGAGACATTTGTCGTCTGTAGGGTTGGGCACGTCTTTCCGCTCGTGACTGTCTTTCTGGTAGAGTAGGTGGTGGTTGGTTACGTTGTGGCTGAGAGATCCTCTGGTGAACTGAACCACGTCGTGGCACTTGCGCTTGTGAACGTTGCCTGGAGTTAAGTCGGCGGCGATTTGGTTGTTGTTGTAAATTTTGTCGCTGTCCAATATGTAATAGGGTGTGATGCGCCCATCCGCAAAGTTGACAAACATCAGCCGAAATGCAGTCAGCTCTTCTGTGAGATCGAGCCAAACAATTTTTACAGTACCCGTGCTGGCGTACAATCCGACGGCGACCTTCAGAGCTCATCGCTAAAAATAGTTTACAGTACCGCAGTGAATGGTAGCGTCTGCAAATAAGGCATTGGTGTATTGCTGGGTTTCTTGGGGCCCTGCGGAATAAAAACAATATTAATATGTGGCAAAAATTTGGTTTGTGAAAAATGAGTTTAAAAAAAAAATTGTGTATTATATCGTGTAATTGTGAAAAGGACAGATATGTGAGTTATTTATTTTGTGATGGGTCAATGGGAAGAATGCAAAGTTTGACAATAGCTCTAGTGACAATTCCCGTTTGAGTCTTAATGTCTGCCACGCGTACTAAACCGTCGTTTCCAGGGTATATTTGAACTATTCGGCCAAGTCTCCATTCACAGGGAGGGAGGAGATCATCTTTAATAACAACGAGCTGGCCTACCTTTACATTTTCTTCTTCATATTGCCATTTGTATCTTTGTTGCAACTCTTATAGATATTCATCTTTCCATCTTTGAGCGAATTGGTGTTGAATATATTTAAGTTTTTCCCAGCGATTTCTTAGCGACATTGAGTCCACGCACACTTCTGGTATAGAAATCAAAGGGGTGCCACGTATGAAATGACCGGGAGTGAGAGCCAATAGTTCATGTGGGTCATCTGTCATGGGAGAAAGTGGACGAGAGTTTAAGACAGATTCTATTCTAGTTAAAAGAGTGGTGAACTCCTCGAAAGTGAACTTTTGGTTTTGGGCAACCTTTTTAAAATGCATTTTAAATGACTTCATGCCTGCTTCCCATAATCCGTCCATGTGCGGAGCATTTGGAGCAATAAACGACCACTTAAACCCATGAGAGGAGTATTTGGCTGCGATGTCTGTTGAAATGGTTTTGAGGAACTCTTCGTACTCTTTTCTGAGCGAGCTTTCCGCACCAACGAAGTTGGTTCCGTTATCAGACATCACCTTATTAGGCAGTCCTCGTCGACTCACAAATCGAGTGAATGCGGCCAGGAACGATCCAGAAGTCAGATCTGAACAGAGCTTGAGATGCAAAGCTTTGGTGCTGAAGCACACAAAAACGCAAACATAACTTTTGTGAAAAGGGGCATTTCGAAGAATGGAAGTTTTTGTGGAAAATGGTCCAGCGAAGTCCAATCCAGTTATAGCAAAAGGAGGAGAAAGGGTGCATCTTTCCAACGGGAGGGCGGCCATCATTTGGGTTCTAACGCCTTTTTTGTAAATTATGCATGTTTTACAATTCCTAATAATATTGAAATGTAATATTCACTTCTTATAGTTCTAAGCATCAAGTTAATCTCTGCATGCATTAGGAGATTATGCATGAAAGATATATAGACCTTGCAATATGTTGAACTGACGGGAAGTATTATCGGGTGGCGTTCATTGAAAGGCAGATCAGAATTCGAGATTCGCCCGTTAGCTCTGATTATGTTATTTTCATCAACAAAGGGATTGAGAGTGTAAAGAGAACTCTTCTTGTTGACTACTTTGGAAACTTTAAGTGACAATTGTTCTCTATAGTAATATTTATTTTGTGTGAGAGTAATTAAAAGATTTTTAGTAATGATAAATTCTTTTTTATTAATTGGGGTTGCATGTTTCGTCAATAATACTATAGATTCGACATCAGGGATCTTTTTGGGATAACTGAGAAGTTTCTGAGACGGGATCATTTTTCCTGGTTAATACGAGACCTTTTATCTTGTTTATAAATCTAAAGGAATAAGATAACAATCTAATTGCTTTATCCCATTTTGAAAAATCATTTAAAATATCGTATTCTTTATGATCATCTTTCTCGGGATTTGTTGTCAAGAAGAAAGCATCTACCCTTTTCTTTTCGGGGGGATCTTGTACTGCTATTATGGACTTTGGCCATTCTTGGGGGGGGGGGATTGTAGCCAATTGGGGCATTTCCACCATAGCGAACTTGCTAAAAGATGTTGAGTACTGCACCCACGAGACCCAAGATCAGCAGGATTATCAGCTGAGCGGACATGGCGCCAAGAAATATTGCCCACGTTTCGTATTATTTGAGCCGTTCGGTTTGCGACAAAGGTTTTCCAGGAAATCGGCGGCTTTTCAAGGCAACCCAGCACAATTGTGGAGTCACACCAGAGATAGACTTCGTAGTTGTAAATTGGCAACGTTGAAATGATTTGTTTGACCAATTTTGATAATAATACAGCCCCACAGAGCTCTAAACGGGGCAGACTAACGGGGTCTAGAGGTGCTACTCTGCTCTTAGAGACAAGCAGATGTGTATCAACAGATTCTCCATTTTCTATTCGAAGATAGATGTTTGCGCAATAAGCCTTTTCAGACGCGTCACAAAATCCGTGGATGTGGGTAACCTTGGTAGGGATAAAGTTAACCCAACGTGGGATTTTAAGTTGAGAAATCAGGGGGATATCTTCAACAAACTGTGTCCATTTTAATAGGGTAGATGGTTTAACACATTCGTCCCAACCAGTAGTGCCCTCTAGCCACAGCTGCTGTAGCAAAATTTTGGCTTGAATTACAATGGGGCATATCCAGCCAGCTGGGTCGAATAGTTTTGAAACCGAGGAAAGTATTTGTCGTTTTGTAACCGGGTTGCATGGGTTGCACTGTATATGAAAAACAATCCGCCATTGCATTCCATTGAATTCCTAGGGTTTTTGTTGCACTGCTGTCATAAAACTTGAGAAAATCGGAATCTAAATTATTTTCCATAGATATAAATGCTTTCTCAGACCCTTGATCTAAAAAGGCTCGAGCGTTGAAATTCTCTCCTTTATGGGAAATTTGTACCATAGCTGTTGGGAGCAAGGTATGTTCATTGCCGTTTATGTTGACACTCGAAGCGAAATGGGTTGAAGCTTGGGTAAAAGACCTCGTGAGAGCCTGCTTCGAAGTACCCGGTCCATCATTATAAGTGTGAGATGGATTTATTTCCCTTGCGGGAGAAGGGTTGGCTTTGAAGAAATGCAAAAGTGTGTGGTGATTTTTTTTGCAATGTGCGCAAGTGAATTTGCTTGTACAGCTTTTCCGCAGATGAGTGTAAGAAAGACAGTTCAGGCAAATTTTGTTCTTCGAAACGAAGTCATATCTGGATTGGGGATTTAAGTCTTTGAATTTGGGACAAAGTTTTAGCGAATGATTAGCATTACAGACTTTACAGGGGAACTGGGAATTGCTTTCTGTATTAAAGGTGTTTTTTCCGAGAAGAAGATTTAACCCCTTGAATGCTATTTAACCGCTCGGCCACTTCATAACGGTTTGATAGGAACGAGTCCATTTCTTCCCACTTTGGAAGATCTTTATGGGACTTGAGAGATTGTTCCCATAGCGATAAAGTCTCATGTGGAAGCTTTGTGGAGCACAAATATACGATAATGGGATCCCAGTCTACTGTGGAAATATTCTGGGCTTTTAGGGCTGATAAACAATCATTTATGGTGGTCTGAATTTCTTGTAGGGATTCGCTGCTTTCTGAACTAATTTGACGAAGATTGAGAAGAATTTTTAGTTGGTTATCAACTAGAATGCGTTTATTTTCATACCGGCATCTTAAAGCTTCCCATGCTAAAGCAAAGTTTTCGCCACAAAGCTTATATTTCTTAATGATCCCTCCCGCTTGACCCCGAACTTTAAGTCTAAGGTGATATAACTTTTGTACAGAGGACAGCTTTGGGTGGTCTATGTACACCGCGGTAAACATATGGCGGAAGGAGGGCCACTCTTCGTAGCCGCCGTAGAAGATTTCTGTATCGCAAGGTGGGACCTTGATGGAACAAAAATCATTGTTAGAGGGATTAGCTGACGGATGAAATTCGTTGGGAACTATAGGAACTAAAAGGGATTTTTGCAAGTCTAGAATTGTTGCTTTGCATTTGTGAAATGACTTAGAGCAAGTGCTGAATTTACCTCTAGCTGCCTCTAAAAATCCTTTTTCACACGTATCATCAGAAAGTATGCCAAGAGATCTATAACTTTTCTGTAGATTTGCCCACCGATCGTTAAGATCCTGAAGGTTAACTTCGAGCATAGTATCTGTAAGTTCTTCAAGGGGGGTGTTGTCGAAATCTGAGCAAAACGTGACCAAGTCATCAGAATCGAAAATAAATTGGTCGGCCATTATTGGAGTAGCTTATCAGGGAAGGGTGCAAAAAATATCTTTAGGATATAATAAATCGATTGGGATTTATCGATGTAAAAATAGCGTACTATCTTATATATAGTAGTGTGGATTATAATCGAATAATTATTCGAGATTTATGGACTAATATAAAATGATGTATTTTTGGGGAAAATAAATGATGAAATGTGTACAAATGTGTTTTGATGTTTTTGTTTATTGGGCTGTATTTATAAATTGTGATTATAAAAAAAAAAATTGGACAATTGTGTTTATTTGTTTTTCTTCAAAATGTGTCGTAAATATGATTTATAAATATATAAATGATAAGAAAAAACTTTATAAATGCAGTTTTTTGCTTTTCGTGTACTCGTATTGTAATGTATATAAATTTTAGCGATCGATTGAGCTTTGATTATCGTAAAAATGTGAATAAACTTGATTGTTTTGTGTATTTTGTGCTGCGGTTGCTTATATTTATTATATGTATTTCAACAAAAGAAATAACATAAAAAATTAAAAAAAATATATATGTATTATGTGTTAATTATCAATTGTTTTCCGAAAATTCTGTTCTGTAGTTTATTTTAATTTATTTTCCAATATATGCTTTGTTTAAAAACAGTATAATTTTATTTTATGTTTGTATTAGGTTGGGAACCCCTGTGTTTCGTTATACGCAACTGTTCATTTAATATGAGAGAGAAAAAAAATCCAAAATGGAAAAGCTCAGGCTTTATATTAGAAGTAAGTAAGGTACAAAATTCAAGACAAAAAAAAAAATTACGAGTATCACTTTTCCACTCAATAATTATGGTTTTGATCTTTCTTTATATTTAAAAAGGTACTTTTTGGTCATAAATTGATAAATTCAACGACCGTAATCATATGTATACACGAGACCACTTTATTTTCGCTTAGGTTGGGAACCTCTGTTGTTTTTTCCGTGATAGGTAAATACAAATTCCCACACAATTTTTGTTTTACCAAAAACTTTCAATTAAATTTATAGAAAAAGGTAACAGTGGTACGTAATGTACAAATTCGTACAGAATTTTAACTATAAAAATATTTATATATAAATTTTCAAGTAAAATATAAGAATAAAACTTTTTCATTAATAGTTTGAATTTATTTATTTATTTTTAATTTGGTCTATATTTTCAACTATTGATTTTTTAAAAAAAATTTCATTACATACGTTTCTTGTTGCCACCTTTGCATAAAATTGGTGAAGTTATTTAACAAAGGAACCTGAGATCACCTTGGGGTTGGGAATAGCTGGTTTTATTTGACAGATGTCTTCTTCCTTTTCCAGTTAATTATAGCCACTCGTTGATTTTTTTTTTTTTTTTTGTAATGGACGTATTAAGGCCAATTTTACGCAAACTTATGCAATTTTCACATTCACACCATATGTGCAATGAAGCTTTCTTTTAACCTTCTGGTATCAAATGATTAAAAATCTTTAGCACTTTGCCGTTGTTTTTTTCCAATATACGTTTTCAGACCAGCATATAGTTGTCTCTTTCTATTACACTGATGACACCACCTTTTGTTAATTCTTCTTCGCTGCTACTATGTTGGCTTGGAAGGTTTTAACAAATTTTGCACAAACCTTGGTATTAACTTCAAACGTATATTTTTTGTTTTAGTCTTTAAACGTGAATATTTTATTGTTGAGCAAATTTCCAAAATTCTTTTTCCGTTATTTTTCGGAAGGCTATTTGGGTATTCTTTATTTTAACCACTGCGAGAAAATTTTGTACACGAAACACACTAAAGTTGAACAAGCTTTTTAATAAAAAACATTTCTTATGTTTCCCGAATGATGAACACAATGATCGTAATTACATAGGAGACCCGATGGTGCACTCACAAGCAAACGCGTCTAATGATGGGGAAGATAATTATTTTTGTTACATTTTCCACTGATTTGCACAGTTAAACCTTTTTTTTAAAAACCTTTCAATTAAACTTTTGGCAAAATTCCTTTATTTTTCCTTTATATGTATTTATAATTTGAGATTTCATTACTTTTATGCACACACGTTTGTTGCTGCCACTATTTTCCTATTTGTTTGTTTTCTTTTCGTTGTGATTTCTAAAGGTGGAAATTTTCCAATAAGTTCCAAAGATTTTATTTACGGTTTACTGTTTACTTTTTTTTTTTATTTATTAATATATTTTCAGTTTTCTTTTTAACTTTAATAATTTTTTTTTTTACGCTGCTTTTTACCACCACGTTCTGTCACTTATACTTTTTATTTGTTCCAATTTGTTCTGAGTTAGGCTGGCACTCTTGATGTAGTGTATTAACAAACACAGGTATGTTAAGAGTTAGTGTTGGTAAGTGTTAATTTGTGTAAATGGGATTTAGGTAAGTATTAATAAGTTTTTATTTTATAATAAAACTTTAATTTTTTTAAAAAAAATTATAATTTCAGCATTTTCCAGATTACTGCATCCATATACGCCGGATTCAAGGAGCGTCGAAGGACCATGAATAAAGTTGTAGGGGATTTTCAACTTTTTATCAGTACATACTAATGTATGTGAGGTTAATGGTAGATAATAATAATTAAGGGATGTTAATTAACCAAACCTCCTTTGGTGTAATTAAATAATTTTAAAACTTCTTTAGGGACAGAAGTGGGACAATGTAGGGATTAAATTATATTGGGAAATAATAAAATATATCGTGTTTTTCTTTAACTTACATATTTATTTTAAAATATCGTTGAAAATGATGAAATCCAAGGTAAGTAAGTATAATATGTAATGGCGATCTTCCTTTCTTTCGTCGAAAAAGACCGTAGACGTTGAAAAGTTTCGTCGTTGAGATTCAAACGTGTAATAAAATACGAGTCATCTTTACAGACAGCTCCATCAAAATCCGAGAAGCCGATAAATATAATTTATAAAGTATAAGAAAATGGTAATACTGTTTAATACTTAACAAATTCTGAATTATTCAAATGGTAATACCATGTTAGTTATCACAAACTATGTAAAAATTTCAAAGTTTAAATTAAGGAGTGATAATGAAAAAATTTCAAAGTTTAAATTAAGGAGTGATAATAATATTGCAAAATATGATATAAAATTCTAAAATTCATTGCAACAGAAGAACAGGTGAACAATCGTAAACAATAAATAAACATTGTTTGTATACAAATTTATTAAAGAAAAAAAATAATTAATTATTAATTATCATGAAAATGAATGCTTCGTCATGAGAGATGATTCCAACATTTTGGAAATGGATTGCACTACGTAAGTATGCGAGGTTTTAAACAAGGGTACCATTTGTTTACAGATTTATAGCAAATTTACGATTGCAAGGAGGCGTTTATGGAATTGCTGTCTACTACAGATGAACTGCTGCGGCAATGCACGCAAGGCAGATCAATCTCATGAAATCTAAATAATATACAACTCATATTTTTACAAACCGCCATCCAGCATCGAAAGCAAAATTATGCTCGATTTAAAATTCGTTGTACAACGAAATTTTCGACCGTGGTGCCAGCTCATAATACTAATTTGACATTCGATAGTCGATGTTCGATAGCCAGCGAAGATCGAAGATCAAATGCAACTCATAATAAGGGCCAAAATGTCTAATCCCGGAAATTTAATTCGACCTCCAATCCTAAATATTAATAATCCTAATCCTAATCCTAACCCCCCCAATCCCTCCATAAACCAAAATGCTCAATCCGAAACCGACATCACTATTCTAGTAACTACTGTTTGCAGGGAACAATGCAGGAGTTTAGTTGAGAATATATTAAACCCCAGCACAGAAATTTTGGGGATCGATCAGGAAATAGACGAACAATATAGAGCGAACCTCACAGACTTAGATAAGATACCTAACATCGTTCGCTGTCTTAGGGAATTTTCAGGTAATAGTGCGGAATTAGTTCCTGGAAGAAGAGCGTTGGAAGAATTTTGAGTATCTACGAACCTACAAAGGGAAACCCAAGATATTTTGCCATTCTCAGTGTCATAAGGAGCAAGATCATTGGAGCGGCTAATGCCTCACTTGAGTCCTATAATACCCCTTTGAATTGGGAATCTATTTAACGTTGTCTCGCATTACATTATGCAGACAACCGTGATCTTGTTACACTAGAGTATCAAATGACCACCCTTGTTCAGGGTAATAACACGGTCCAAGATTTATACCAAGATGTGTATTCTCATTTGTCGTTAATTACAAATAACATTTCGTGCATGACTATCAGGAAAAAAGCCATGGACATCCGCATCCAAACTTATAGGTATAAAGCTTTGGATACATTCATTCGTGGATTAAGGGGCGATCTTGCTAAATTATTGTGTATACGGGAACCAACAACTCTTCTATAAGCACTCCATTTATGTCTAAAATTGCAAAATCAAAATTTCCGTAGGGAACACGCTTATGAAAAGAATATCAAAACTCCACAACACCCAAGGACCAATCAGAATTTTAGACCCCAATCTACCCACAGAACTCCCAATATTTTTCCTCATGTAATGCCTTTACCCCGAAGGACCCAATACATTTATCAACAGCATCAACCCCAATACTTTGACAATCATTTCCAACACAACGATCTTATGATCAAAACCGACAAAAAATCACACATAATAATCCACCTCCTCGAGCATTTGCTCCAACACCACAACCAAGGCCTATACCCATGGAAGTAGATCAGTCCATGCAATCGCGAGCTATTAACTACATGAATAGGCCTAAACAATGTAATGATTTCGCAGGGAAAAGTCCACCAGAACAAACAAGTCAACAACCCCAAAAGCTTCAACTAATTTTCACACAGAAACTAATGACCAAGATATAAACGGTCAAGTTCATATTAACGAGGATGAAGCATACCACCAACAGGCGATAACGTACGGTATCGAAAATAACCTACAAGATTTTCAAGAATATGTCAATGATGCGGATGATCAGTGTTACGAGGAAAACTCAGCCGAAATGCTTGAAACCGTTGACATTAATTTTTTAGATTAGAAAGCTCATCTTTGCCTTATTTTCAAGCCAAGACGAGCAATGGCGAGATCCTTAAGATATTGGTGGACACGGGTTCTAATAAAAACTATATACAGCATTCTCTCGTAAAATCTTCCCAACCAACCAAATCCGTTGGAGGTTAAACTGCTGTAACCCACCATACATTTATAAATCTTTTCGGATTAAAAAAATTCAAATATTAAATTCTTTTTACTACCCGTTTTAAAATCATTTCACGCTATATTAGGAAACGACACCTTAAAAAGTCTATCAGCAGTTATTCACACTGCCGAGAATTATATGACCATATGACACAATATCAGAGTACAACTAAAACAACAAGTTTCACAATAGGTTAATACCATCCAAATAAGATCAGACCTCATGACAGATGAACAAGAGTCCAAAATGAAGCAAATAATCCAAAAATACTCCAACACGTGCTTTAAATAACGGGAATTCCAATAGTAAATAAAGAAGATGGTAAGCAACGTAAGAGGAGTACAATTACGAATTGCTGTATAAACCTGGAAATGCAAATACAGTGGCAGATGCATTATCTAGAGCATCACAACAAATATTTGAAATAAGTTCAACGGACGCAACACACCATAGTAACCAAAGTTCTCCTCGGTCCCTAATTCAACATACAAGTGCTCCTATAAATGCTTTCAAAAACCAGCTTATTATTGATCCAATTGAAGTAAAATCGTACGAGTTTCAAATTGTCTTCCCTACATATCATAGACACATCATATTAGAACCGAGACTGTGACGGCCGCTTATTTTTGGTGATGACTGTACTTAACAGCACATACAAGTCACATTAAAACGAAACTTTATTTATTTTGTCATGTAAAATTTTTACAAAAAAAATACCGTTTCGTCTGTGTGTGATTTGTTTAAATGTTTGTTTTGTTTTTTCAGTGCCCTTTAATAAAACACTTGATGTTGGTTTTTTTTTTGTTACCAACGGCCTGTTTTATTGTTGTATGTCCATTCGCTGAATCATAAACTTTGCAATCAGTCTGGTCAAACCACTTTTTTTGTTCTTGTATTGATTGCACGTACTCTCGTCGTCATACATGAGTGAGCGTGTTTTCAATGCTAGAGAGTATTATGAATTAGTGTGAATGGTCTCAATGAATGGTTGCGAGTTTTTTTTTTTTTTTTGGAAACAGGTTTTTATCTTATGATGAATGGAATGAATGAAGATAGGTTGAATGTTTAGAAAATAATTTTGATTTTAGGAGTCGAAATGTGAAAGTTAAAGAAAATGGTTGAGGAAAAACCTTAAAATTAAATTGAAATGTAGTTTAATAAAATTAAAGTAAATTAAAATGTAGTTTAATAAAATTAAAGTAAATTAAAATTTTTAAGAAATTTAAAATAATATTTAAGAAATGTAAAGTTAAAATAAAGTAAAGTAAAATTAAAGTAAAATTAAAGAAAAATTAATGAAGTTTTGGCGATTCAAGTTCTAGAGTCGGGTGGATGACGGTCTTTTGTGGCGTAAAGTTCTTAAATAGTGCTCTATAGTTTTTAATGCAAAGGTTTTAATTAAAAAAAAAAAGCAAATGTAAAGTTTGGTTGGCAAGGAGTACAATTGTGAGCCAAGTGAAATTTTTGTGTAAAACCTGAAAATTTGAGAAATTTAACTGAAAATAAAATTTGTAAACTTGAAAACTGACCAAAAGTTTGAAATAAAAGCCTAAGAAATTTAAAGAAAAAATTCAATGACTTGAACTGAAAGTTACCAAAAGTTTGATGTAAAAAAATGTGCAAAAATAAAACTGACGCGAAACTTTTTAAAACATATTAACTTTGGAACACTAAACAAAACAAAAGTAAAACTTGAAATTTTAATAAATTTGTAAACACCTCTATTTAACCGTTTGGTTAAAACCTTCATCATCGAGGACACATCTTTAATCACTCCTCCACCTACAACCAACATCAAATTAGCAGCATCTCTAATACTACCGGCCAACCACAACTACAGCAGCAGGCGATGGCACCTTCATCGGTACCTCAACATCTACAACCATATGGCGGTAAATCCACAAAACTACAAAATTTAAATTACATAAAAAAATTTTGTTAGATATAAAAATTTGCTAAATTTAAAATTGAGTAAATACAAAAGTTTGCTAAAAATAAATTTTTCTACCTAAATAAACATTTCAAATTATAAATTAAAAAAAAAATTGTATATGTAACATTTTACTAAAAGTAAAAGAAAACAAAATTTTCTAATAATTAAATATTGTAAAAATTAAAAATTTTCATAAAATTTAATTGTGGTAAAAAAAATAAAAATTATGGTAAATATAAATAGTGCTAAGATGCAAATTTTGGTTAAAACTAAAATTTTCATAAATTAAAAAAAAAATGTTTCTTAAATATGCATAAAATTAAGCTAAATTTAAAATTCTCCTAAAACTAAAATTTTCTAAAATTTAAAATTTTCCTCTAAAATTAAAATTTTTCTAAAAATGAAATTTAGAAAAAACTAAAATTTATTATTAAAAAAAAAGAGAAAACAAAAATTTTGATAAAATTAATTTAAAATTTAAAACCTTTAAAATAAAAGTTAAATAAAACATTTTGTTAAACCCGGTGTAGAAAACCAAAACCACCCAAATCTTATCATTTAAGTGGGTTACCTCCAAATAAGATGGATCATAGGTAACAAGGTAGGGAGGGCAAAAGGGGCAGAACACCTCATCCCCAATCCCAAGGTAAGTATGGCCATCCATCCCTTTAGCGACAGTTTACAGTTTTTTTTTTTTCGAAAATCGCACGTGAATATCTGTAGTGCGGTTTCCCTGGGCCTGAGCAAGACCCCACCCATCCGGCGAGCTAGGCCCCACGCCAGCACGTGCGACCAGCAAAGGCTCAGGGAAACGGAAGCGAAAGTTCCACCACCGCCGTACCATTACAAGACTTGATGATAGAAGATCGGAAGAAATCTTCCAAAAATACTTAAACCCATCAGTCACCAATTGTATTAAAACCACTGACGAAATATTGGGAAGGGCACAGGAAATATATTCTTATGGTTTCCACAAATACAAAGTACTTTACACAAGGAAAATGGTCGCAGACATCTCCTGCCAATCGGACCAAGAAGTGGAAATTATTAACGAACATAATAGGGCCCTTAGAAATGCTGACGAAAATAAAGCTCAACTTCTAGAGAAATGTTACTTCCCACAGATGATGGCGAAAGTGAAGAGTGTCAAAATGGCGTACAAAATTTGTAAGGAAAACAAATACGATCGACGCCCTAATAACATTTCTTTACAGGAAACACCTATTCCCCATTATTCCGGCCAAATAGTTCACATCGATATTTACATATCGGAGAAAATCTCTGTTTTAACAGTAATCGATAAATTGACAAAATACGCTCAAGCAAAGATCGTGAATTCAAGAGCTACAGAAGACATAAAACAGCCATTAAGGGAAATTCTGTTAAATTTTGGCATGCCTGAAACGATAGTAATGAACAATGGGAAATCGTTTAATTCTAGGGCCATAAGATATATGTTGGAGAACCAAAGTTTCAGTGTTCGGGCAAATCGAAAGGTTTCATTCTACCTTGTCGGAAATTATGAGATGCCTGAAACCTGCTAGAACCCAAAAGGATTTGCCTGACCTTCTAGATAAGTCTATCTACGAATACAATAACATAATCCACTCAACGCTGGGGAGGAAACCGTTCAAAGCATTCTTTGGAAAGAAATCGTACAAAAATGTCGCTGAACGTGAAAAAGATAGAGTTCAGATGATCAATCATCTCAAGAAGAAACAACTATCTGATCTTGATTACCATAACCAGGACAGAAAGGAACCAACAATTTACAAAGTGGGAGATGTGATCTATGTCAGACAGAATAAAAGACTAGGTACTAAATTGTCAAAGGATTACAAAACAGAGGTAGTCAAAGAAGATAGGCACTCTACTGTACTTACGAATAGTGGGAGAGTTGTTCACAAAAACAGCAGCCGCTACTAGGGAGATCGAAATTTTTTTTTACATAATTTTTTTTCTCTCATTTTAGGACTATTTTGTCGCCTCTTGCTCAGGGCGAGGTAAAAATATTGGATTGTACCAATTCACAGATAGTGGCAATTGACACCGGTATTGCCAAACCTCAAACAGGTTCGATAAAATTAATACATATCGTAGAACTCGATAATTACCAGAAGTTCATTAATGATGTCGAAGAAACACTAAGACCAAAAATCTATACATCCCACCCCCTACAGCCTATCCTCACCCATAAAATATCCCTAAATTTTATTGGTTCGGCATGGAAATGATTTGCCGGTAATCCTGACCATGACGATTTTGAGATTATACAAAATAAGATGAATAATGTTCTTAGAAATAATAATAAACAAGTTATTGTAAATAAGTTATCATTAGACAGAATGAACGAATTAGCAGTAAAAATGAACCAAATAATCAAAGTCGTCCAAGAGGACGAACGAATTAACGAGAATTCGGAGATAATAAAATTAAAATACAAATTAGAAATTATAAAAGACGAAATAGTAAACCTAAAATATGCTATTCATTGTGCTAAAGTGGGTCTTATAAATTCGTTCATCCTGTCTCATGATGAAATGGAAGTAGTAAGAAAATTATTTGAAAATGAAAATATCCCTTATTTGAATCTAGAGGAAATCTTAGAACTTAGTGAAATAATAATAGCTTCCAATGGAAGTTCTTTAATCTATATTGTAAGTATCCCAACAACGTGTAATGAATCTTGTAATAAAATTTTAGTAGAACCTGTAAAAATTGGTAAGCTCGCATGTAAGATTCAATTCAATGAAATTTTAGTGTGCGACAGATAAATGTTTGGATTAAAAAATAAATGTAAAAAACTTAAAAAAATTGACAATATGCAAATATAGCGAAATTGAAGATGTCAGTAGATCCGAATGTCTCCCGAATTTTATACATAGCAAACCTTCCAACTGCACCTGATAAATAATTCCCATATGGCCACTGTATAAGAAATCATTCCTGGGGTACTTTTACTGAATCAATTTAACGGCACCGTTCATATTGGTCAAGAACCATTTGATTTCAACGGTACTTTCCTCATTAAATTCCATAATGAAACGGTATCAGTGAACGGTAGGGTTTTCTCCATTTCAGAGATCAGCTTTATTAACCCACTACCAGCCGTTGTACAACCAAAGGTGGGAAATCCACGTGTGGAAGAAACTCTTACTTTGGAGTTGATCAAAGAAATGCACGTCAATAATACGGAAGCGATCGAACTTTTGAACGTCGGGAGCAAAGTGTGTGACACAATAACTTATGTGTTGGTGATTCTCATGATTACTGTCCTATTGTTTGTCTGTCTGAGAAAGTCATGCCATTCAAGGGGTTCACAATACCCAGCAAAAACAAATGTCAATACCTCTTTACCATTGGGTGAAACTACCTGTAGTGGAAATGCATCTAAGGTACAACCCATAATGAAGATTACACAAAGCCCCTACTTCTGAGTTAACGATCGGGACGCTCGTTTATTCGGGGGAAGAGTTAACACAAAGAACATTTTGTTATAAAATCCCTTATTATGAGTCTTTCTGTCTACATTGCATATTCTTGCACACGCCGATTTCATATTGGTAATTTGTTTTTGTTTAGTTATTTAAAATATTCTCCCCATATTGATGTGACCCAATTGCGACTCACATAACAACATGTGTCGCAATAATAAATAAACTCGTTTGTTTTTCTTTTTATTAATAACAACAAAAACGAACTAATTGAATCTACCTTTATATTTCTCTATATTAATGACAATAAGATGCTGACGCTATGTCTGCAGTTCGGTATTGTAACATTCTTTGAACTATTTTTAAGTTATGAATGTAAGCATTTATTTTATTTTAAAAGAATGAAATTGAAAAATAAAATTTAGTCGTAGTCAAGTAGTCGAGCAAATTGTGTTTCAATTGATAAGACACTAACTTATATACACTGACTTTAGCAAGGCATTTGATAAAGTTAACCATAATTTTCTACAAAAAATTGAATAAGTTGGGGTTTACTCCCAATAGTCTAAAAGTCTTATTTATGTGATAGACAGCAGAATTTTAAATATATAAATAAAACATCTAAAAACATAAATGTCCTTTCAGGAGTTCCGCAAGGAAGCCATCCGGGTCCAATTCTTTTTTCCTTATATATAGCTGACGGTGAAGATATACAAACTCTGGAAAATAAAGAACAACAAGAGATAGCTAGAAATAAATTCACTGCATTATCGATAACCACTTGAACAAAACAAAATTAGATCAAAGAGACAAGACAATACTTGACACAGTAGGACAATCTAAAGAATTTTTAAATAAAAATGATGACATTTTAATATTATGCTCAGATAGAGGTAACAAAACTGTTGCGATAAATAAAGATGATAACAAATGCAAGATGAAAGACATTCTTCGAGATATGTGCACATACAAACGGTTAACACGAGACCGAACCTCAACTCTACAAAAAAAGAACAATTTATTGATTGACAAACTATATAATTTAAATTTAATTAACGTTATGGAAAAGAACAGATTAATAAACATTACTGCGATAGCTCCTAGAATTTACGGTTTACCGAAAAAAGGAATACCACTTCGACCTATTTACTCTTCTATAAATTCGTCTTCTTATGGACTTTGTAGATATATCGTAGAAGTTTTGAAAAACCTAACGAGCGAGTCTATATATAACGTTCAGAATTCTATTCAGTTCAAATCTAGGATTAATAACACAGGGATAGAAAATAACGAAATTCTAATACGTGTGATGTAATATCCTTATTCCAGAGCGTCCCTGTAAACTTGGCTCTAAAAATAATAGAGAATAAATGGAACATTTTGGAAAAACTCACGAAAATACTTAAACAATTATTTATGGTAATTGTTAACTTTTGTATAAAGGACACAAGATATTTTAAATGCGATGGTAAAATATTTGAACAACGTAAAGGTATGCCTATGGTATCGCCAGTTTCACCGGCCATTGCAAACATAGTAATGGAAGAACTTCTAGATTTTGCAATGGACAAAATGGTAACTAAACCTAGAATAATGACAAAATATGTGGACGATATCTTCGCTATTGTTAAAACCGATGCGGGGAATGATACTCTCACGATTTTGAAGTCATATAACAGGCATATTCAATTCACCAAAGAAGAAGAAAACAATAATTCACTCCCGTACCTAGATTCGGTGGTCAAAAGTTATGGAAACTCATTGAAACTAGATTGGTTCCAACCCACTTCATCGGGTAGATTAATTAACTTTTATTCAAAAAACCCAAGGCGAATTGTAATAAATACGGAATTGTAATAAAACACATTGATGAAAAATGTGTTTCCACGCAAAACCATTACCGCTATGATTAAACATGCCAGATATAAGAAAAGTACACAAATTGAAAAAGAAGAGACACAGAAAATATACAAACCACTAGCTTAAATACCTGGCCTCTCAGAAAGAATCAGAAACACCGACAAGAACAAATATGAACTGGCAATGAAAACACACTACTCCGTCAATAAATTGTTCAGCCAAACAAAATACAAATTACCAAATGGTGATAAATCGAACGTGATTTACAAAATAGATTGTAATGGAGACGGGGCCAACGTACATAATAAATCATACGTTGGTACCACAAAGACAAAATTAAAAAGCGGAATATCATCACATAAATCTGATCGCAAATCTGTTGATAAACTATTGGAACAAAAAACGGCACTGTACAATCACAGGTCATAAACCAGATTTTACAAGAAGAAAATAATTACAAAAATGATTTACTTTGGAACTTCTGTATATTATTGATATCCAGTAGTATAGTTATGTATGTTTGTGGCATGCAACTTAGCTCTTAGGCAGCAAAAGAATAAATTTTCCAGCAAACGTTCGTACCATTATCACGCATTTAAGTTCCGGCCTCTATCTCGTCGGCAATTGGGGTGGGATTATTGGACTACAATGCTTGCGGCTGTCGACTATTATGCTAACAGAAGAAGGATTTTAAAGAATGCGTGTATTGTTAAAAGAAAGGGGGGGGAAATAAAGAAAAAAAAGAAAATGAGAGGAAGGAAACTTATTTAGAGGGGAAAAACAAGCATCCATGTATGTTGCTTGAATATGTGCTGATGTTATACATATTTTTACCCGCCCAACCATGATCATATAACAAAATATCCGTGGAAATTTATATGATCCCAAATACATTACCCTCTCCGAAAAACTAGCTAGAAATCACAACAAAAGATTTTTATAGATCCATTATAATTAACTAATTAATTATAAATAAAGAAAAATCTTAAGATTTAACATTAAACCAGGATTTAATTTATATAGGGTGTTATTACCTTATATCGGGATTTATAAACGATTTAAAATTAAACATATTTGAAATTAAGAACTAACATACCTTTATCACCAGCAAAACTTTTTATTTAAAAATAAAAGAAAATATTTGTGCAGAAATCAACCAAAAAAAAACCCCTGAAAAAGAAACCTAAAAAGGTATATCCCGTTCGGATATCAAGGTGTAAAATCAAGTTAAATTGAAACATAAGCTAATAAAAATAAAAAAAAATAAATAAAAAGAATTTCACTAGGTGTCGGCAGAATTCGATAGTGACTACGAAATTAAAGTTTAATGAAAAATCGAATGCATTCTTTTTTTAAAAGGAATACATTATAATTTTAAATGCGGAACGCGTGGAATTGAAACAATTTAAAGATTCCCGTTAGTTGTATTATCGTCTTATTTAATAATTAAACACATTAAAGGCCATTTAAATCGTGTCTTAACATATTACACCAACATATTGGGTATCAAAATAATTAAATTTTTATTTCGGATTGATGGCTTTTAATGTTTTTAATGTTGGATTATTAAATAAGTTCATGAGTTGTATTCATCACTGTTGGCTTAACATGACCAAATAATACACTTGTTCGCTGTTATTAACAGACCATGAAAATGTTAACAAGGAGTTTTAACAGTGATGCATACAATTATGTTAACAAAATTAAATGTTATAAAAGGCAACATATGTGTGTTTTTAATAAGCTCCTCTTTTTTCATTAAATTTACATGTAAAATATACGTTTTTTAAATCTTTTTTGTAATCAAAATAATTAATATTGAAAACTCTTTTTAAATCTATATCTGTATTTGTTTCATTTTTAACGCAATAGTAAAATATTAAATAAAAATCAACAAAAATCAACAAAAATTAACAAATAAATACCTACACAGAATTGAAGTTAAAACAAGACACAAAATCTCTTCAAAAAAATACAAAAAAAATTGTGCCATAATATAAGTTTTGAAACGTAGCTTATATATAGCAACGAAAGTAAAATACAACAACACAGCAAGAATAACGAACAAACAATATAAATTCAAAAATCATTTTTTTCTTAATAAAGCATAAAATAGAATTTAAAACAACAAAAGTTTCTCAACAACAAAAACAATATTTTAACTCTGTACGAAGCAAAATAACTAACAATAAATCAATAACAACAAGCATTAAACAAAAACAAGTGGTTCTCTCCTTGTTAAAAACTGTGTTAAATAATTTAAATCATAACAACTAAAAAAAAACTTATAAAGAGTTGCCATCAATTTCCTACAACTAATAATTAATTTAAAAAAAAAGCCCAGAATAATATTTTATCGACACGGTATTTAGTGACTAAATTGTTCTTATAATTTGGCATAAAATGAATCCTGATTCCCAACTTATGCTATTAATGGAAGAACGTTTTTCCAATGTCAATTGACATATCTAATAACATTGCATTTAAAATAAAGGAGTCTGAGGAGCGTATATTAACTAAAATTGTCAACATTGAGGAAAAAATATATTCTGTTTCCGACAGGGTCAGCAAGCTAGAATAAATTACTCCTCCGCAAATTGTTGACCTTAAAAATGAAATTGATACCTTAAAGCGATCTTTGGACAAGCAAGAAAATACTAAAGTCGCTAATGAGATACGAACTCACGGCATTCCATACTATGAAAATGAAAACTTACAGACTACATTTATGAATATTTGTGAGACCATTAATGCAACTGTTCCAAATATAATTAAAATAACTCGTCTTCAAAACTCTCGAAACAATAGTAAAAATGATAACGTTATTGATCCTACTATTGCCATAAAATTGTCATCAGCTCAGGAGAAAAATTATATTTTGAAGCAAGCTGCTGTTTTTCGTCGTAACTCTGAAGACCTTCTGCACCTTTGTCATGCTGGTTTTGATTCTAATGAACCATTCTATATAAATGAAGCTCTAACCAGATTTAACCACAATCTTCTTAAGGAAGCAATTATGTTAAAACGGAAAAAACTACTCTCATCAGTTTACACTCGCCGTGGCCGTATTTATGCCAAACGCTCTAAGTCCGATAGTGCGTTTTGTGTGGAGAATGTGCATTTTCTGGAAAATATCGAAACATCGAAAAACACACGTGACAACTTTCCAGTTTCTGTAGTAGAAGGGTTTCGCCAGTAATATTTTAAAATTTAAAACTGTCGTAATTGTTTCCATAACCTATTTTTATTTTTGTATTTTTTTTATATCTCTCCTTTTTATTATGCCTTTTTATTTTAAATTTTTTGAGTATTTCTTATTTGATGTTGATATTTGCTTAATACTTTATTATGACTTCTTCTAATATTCGGTCGAGTTCCAAATACAACACTCATTCTATGATTCGTATAATTGGTAAATAAAAGGAAGGTTTAAAAATTTGTCACTTAAATGCTCAAAGTCTTTGTTGTAAATTTGATAATTTCGATACATTTTTGAAAACTCAGGAATTGATGTAATTTGTATATCTGAAACATGGTTCAATCCGAATAAGATAAAAAACTTTCAGGTCAAAATAGACGGCTATGATTTATTTCGAGCTGATAGGAATACTGGTAAACGTGCTGGAGGCGTTGCAATGTATGTCAAGATACAATTACGTTCTCGATTTGTTTGCAAATCTATCGATGAAGAATATGATTTTGTATTTATTGAAATTCCTTGTGACGTAAGCAAATGTCTCATAGGTGTTTTATATAGGATTCACCGGATATTTCTCCGGTTGTTAATATGTTAGATGAAAATTGTTTATCTTATAGTGATATTATTTTTTCTAGAGACCTAAATGGAAATTTGCTCATTGATTCTGATCTAATTTCACTTTTCCAACCGATTGGGCTTACAGCTGTAAACACTACTATCCCCACTCACTTCACTTCAATGAGTAGTACCCTTATTGACGTGTTCTTTGTCTCAAATATTAGAACAGTTCTTTTGCATGACCAGTTTTCTTCTCCTAATTTCTCAAAACATGACGTCATTTATATGACCTTTAACCTTCCTTATTTTAAACATGAAAAAACACAGCATATTACTTTCCGTGATTACAAGAATATTAACTATGATGCTCTTTTAAATGAAATTAATATAATCAATTGGACCAGTATCTACAGTAATCCTGATTTAAACCAACAGATATCCTTTTTTTATGAAGCTACCACATACCTATACGACAAATACGTACCGGTTAGAAAGAAAACTGTTAAATCTTCTACTAAGCCTTGGTTTAATCAAAATATTTGTGATTTAATAGTTAAAAGAAATTCTGCTTACGATAAGTGGAAAAGATATAAAACTACACAGTCAAATGAAATTTTTAAATCACTACGTAGATCTGTTACTAGGGAAGTAAAGTTAGCTAAGCAATGCTATTATAGTCGTGTATTTTCAAAGGCTATGGATACTAAAAATATGTGGAAGGAGATAAAGAAAGTTGGTTATAAAGATGAAAGTGAATCGGTAAATCTTTCCACTTTTGAACTAAATGAATTGAATAGACAATTTACTTCAAATGACTCAACTCCTCTTCGTTCTGACACTTATGCAAATCTACCAGATTGCAATCTGGATTCTTTATTTAGTTTTTCCTGCGTTAACCAGGAGGATGTTCTGGAAGCTTTTCTTTCCATAAAGTCAAAATCAATTGGTCTAGACGGTATGGATCCAATATTTATTAAAGCTATTTTACCACAGGTTTTACCCTATATCACTCATATTTTTAACACTATTTTTACAAAATCTATTTTCCCTGATTTGTGGAAATGGGCAAAAGTAATTCCCTTGCCGAAATCTAATAAAGAATACAGGCCAATTTCCGTACTTCCTTTTCTTTCGAAAGTTTCCTGCGTTAACCAGGAGGATGTTCTGGAAGCTTTTCTTTCCATAAAGTCAAAATCAATTGGTCTAGACGGTATGAATCCAATATTTATTAAAGCTATTTTACCACAGGTTTTACCCTATATCACTCATATTTTTAATACTATTTTTACAAAATCTATTTTCCCTGATTTGTGGAAATGGGCAAAAGTAATTCCCTTGCCGAAATCTAATAAAGAATACAGGCCAATTTCCGTACTTCCTTTTCTTTCGAAAGTTTTCGAAAAAATTATGAGCAAACAAATGAATGAACATATATCCAATAATAATCTTTTATCATCTAAGCAATCTGGTTTTCGCAGGAAAAGAGGGTGTATCACTACTTTAATTGATGTATCGGAAGATCTTCGTTATATCGTTGACAGTGGTAATATTGCTTTTTTGACTTTATTGGACCACTCTAAAGCTTTTGACTCAGTGGACCATGATATTCTTGTTAAAACGCTTAAACATATTTTTGGTTATTCTGAAACCTCCTCTAAATTGATTAGCTCTTACCTTCGAAATAGAGAGCAAGTAGTTGTCTCTAAAGACAAGTCGTCTACCTCTGCGTCTTTAAGTAGTATACTTGGCCCTCTTTTGTTTTCTATTTACATAAATGATCTACCACGCGTAATTAATTCATGCCAAATGCACATGTACGCTGACGACGTTCAGTTATACACATCATGTAACGTACGAGATGTGGAAAATTGTGTACAGAACCTGAATACTGAACTGAACCACGTATTTGAATGGGCTAGGTTGAATTGTCTTACCTTAAATCCGAAAAAATCTCAGTGCCTTGTTATTTTTAAAAATATATATGTACCACTTGTCTTCCGAAAGTTAGTATTAATGGAGTGGATATCGCCTACGTTGCGAATGCTAAAAACCTTGGAATGATTTTTAATAACACCCTAACGTGGAATGATCAAATTAACAAAGCTTCTGGAAAAGTTTATAGTATTCACCGTAGTCTTTGGTCTTCTCAGTACTTCACACCGCAGAAAATTAGATTTGTTCTTGCAAAATCGTTTATCTTACCTACGCTTTTATATGGTTGTGAATTGTTGTCAGGTTGTGATAGTGCAGACATGGGTAAACTTACACGCGTCTTTAAGAGTGTAGTTAGATATGTTTATGGTTTACGCAAATATGATAGTATCTCCGCTTTTCTCAATAAAATTTATGGCATTTCATTTGAAGACTATCTTAAATTTAGAACTTTACTTATGGTTCATAAAATTATTTTCACTAAAGAACCCGTTTATCTTTTCGAGCGATTACTATTTACAAGATCTAACCATAATAACTGTCTTGTACCAATATTGTACAATAGACTAATATCCGAAAGACATTTTTTTGTAAATGGCATACGTCTTTGGAACTCGTTACATACTTTAAATAATCAACTTCACAAAATATCAAATACAACATCATTTAAGAAAGAACTATTTAAACTTTTTCTCAATTGATTTTTAATACTTCATTTTAATTTCTTTAGTTAATTTAATTTTAATTTCTATATAATTTTTACCCGCTGTGCAGGATATTTTTACACTTTATTTTTACATTTTTATTTTATTTTTTATATATTTTATATTATATTTTATTTTATATTATTCTTCTAATTTTAATTATAAATTAAACTTACATACATTCTTCTTATTGAAAATTAATTTGTTATGACTAATGTTGTTTTATAAGATTTTAAATCTTGTTACATTAGCATTTTCATTAATAAAAATTAATAATAATAATATGACTTACATTGATCGAGTTATTCCCACGATGAAAGATCTTTCATAGCTGGATTCACTGTGTTGATGATGATTGTAATAATTTTTTTTCTAATAATTGTTCATAATTTTTGTTTATAATTTTTGGTTAATTATATGATTTTTGTCTTTATGATTTAAAAAAAAAACAACCGCTGTACTCAGAACCCGGGTTTTAACGATATGGCACTTATCTTCGTTATTTTTAGATACTCTTTATTCTTTTATTTTGCCATATGTTTAATTTTAGTACAATCAAGTAACAAGTGTTTTTCTTATTCTATTTTTTTTTTTTTTTATCAAATTGCACAATATCACTAAAGAAATCGCTGTTTTTATATGTATTTTTATGTAGAAAAACGCGTTTTTTTATGTTGATTTTTGCACTTTGAAAATTAAAATTGTAGTGTTGATTAACTTAACAACAAAAGATATACTGTAGATTATTACACTGGTGATAAGTACAACGAAAATGAAAAATCAAAAAAAATTTTAACACTAAATATATTTAACAATTCATTTTTTACTCCTTTTTTTAGAATTTTATGATGAAGAGCTAGAGAGGAAATATGTCGATTGACGAGAATTTACATTTGATGGATTTCTGGATGGTTTTTAATAAAAGTTTTATTTATAGTACTACTTTTGGCGTACCACTTTTTCGTTTGATTCAACTTCACACAATCTCGAGGAATTACGTAGGACAAGGGATTTTATATTGACAAAATTTCTGTGATATAGATTCACAATTTAATTCGTGATTTTGAATGTAGGAATAGTTTTAAGTTAGCCAAATTTTTAGTGTTAAGGTAGCCAAAATTTTTTTAAGATTTTAATTAGACAACTTTTTAGTTAGACAATTATACACTTTTTAGAAAATTTTATAGCGTGATTGATTGATTTTATCTTTGATTTTTAGCCACTTTTAAATATTGTTCTTTTCAGCCAATCCACTAGTTTTCTTTAGGGTTTTTAATTTTTCTTTCAAACAGATTTTAGTGAGAAGCACCTTTTTTTTTTTTTTTTTTTTTTTTTTTATATACACTATTTGTTTGACTTTTCTAAGGTTTTTCAACAGTTCTTATAGGGGTTTTTCATTAAATTTTCCGCGATTTCCTTCTCTATAGCTTGCTTAACTGAATGGTTTCACCCAAATTTTGCACTTTTCACCACACTTTTCTGATGATTAGTCTAATGTTGCTCGTTCGCAAAAAGAATTTATGACTGCCTTCGCCAAGTTCGTGTTACCACGATTTCTGACCTCTTGCTTCCAAAACAGACCTCTATAGAAACCTACTCCTCTAGCAATTTCAGGACTTTACAACTCCGATAGCGCTATGTTATGTGTGTGTTTCTGTTTGCTGAAATAAAATGGTTTGGTTATGATTTGTATACTGAAATAGCTTGCGGCAGGTGCATGTTTTTACCTTTTTATTTTCTATCAAAGAGGCGCAATGAACAAACGCTTTTGCCGATGCGATTGAATTTAGATTTGTTTTCAAATAAGTAGCAATCTGGAGGTTTTTAGAAGAAATATAAATTTCTTTAAAAAAAATTACTCAGCTTAAAGAAATGAAATTTAAAGAAAAGCTTTATGAAAGATAAAAACAAATTATTATTTAAAGTAATTAAACTCACTTTTGTGACAAGCTATCAATGGTGTTTTAATCAAATTATATTTGGCAAGATGAGTTGAAAAACTCATAAAAAAAATTCATGAAGTCCTGTTTAAAAATTTAATTATTTTATAAAGAGCACCACTTAAATTTGAAAAAAGAATTGTTGTTGTTTTTACTTACTTGTAAAAAAAAAGCAAACCAGGACGAAGATTTTAAAAAAAAGCTTTGAAGGTGACGATCAGCAAAAAAGATCGATTTGACCTCCAAACAAGCTTTATATACCATGAAATGGTTGGAAAATTTTTGGAAAAAATGCGCTAATTCAGCGGTTACATACAAAAAAAATCAGTAACACATACAACCAAAACAATTGAAATGTCAATCAGTTTTGACACACACTGCATTATCTTGCAACAGTGTGGGTTACCCTTAAAAGTAAGACTTAAAATTAGAGTCAGGGTTTGAGAAAAAATAAGAGCGAAAAACTAAGGTAAGAAAAATAATACAATTTTGAAATGCTTTTGCTACAAGCGCTTCTACATGTTCTAAACCACTTTTTCAGTACATTTGGATGCCATGATGAGCTTCCAATTGTCGTAGAGGGCGCCACCAGATTCACCACGTTTAGCAAAAACTCAAACCCATATTCACTTTACTTAGAGTTACAAACCTAATGTTTAGCAAATCTCGCACCAATATTCACCTTACTTATAGTTAGCAATACTATTAGTTATGTTGAATTCGCAGTTTTTTTGGCTGGCAACACTATTTTTTAACAAAGTTACAATCCTTAATGCAGTTTTTCAGTTTTTCGCCCTCTGCTAAAAATGTTTCCACATTGTTTAACAAACCAAAAGCTTAAAATTGTTTACTAACAAAAACTCACACCTATATTCACCTTACTTAGAGTTGAAAACCTAATGTTTAGCAAATCTCACACCCATATTCACCTTACTTATAGTTAGCAATACTATTAGCTATGTTGAATTTCGCAGTTTTTTCTGGCTGGCAACACTATTCACTTTACTTAGAGTTGAAAACTTAATGTTTAGCAAATCTCACACCCATATTCACCTTACTTATAGTTAGCAATACTATTAGTTATGTTGAATTTCGCGGTTTTTTTTCTTGGCTGGAAACACTATTTTTTAACATAGTCACAATCCTAAATGCAGTTTTTCATGCAGTTTAACAGTTTTCATACTATTGGAATCGCCCTCTGGCTATTAATATTCATGTTCAGAAACATTTTAAACTTTTTTTTTGTATCGCCCTCTGTTAAAAATGTTTCCACATTGTTTAACAAACCAAAACCTTAAATTAAAATTGTTTACTAAAGCTGCGTTCACACTACGTGTTTTGCTTGTGTTTTTCTTAGTTTCTTAGCACGTGTAATTTGTACACATAGTGTGAACCCTTTCAAACATTGTTTATGTACAACACATTTTGCAAGACATATGTAAATTTTTCAATTAGAGCAGGTTCTATTTTGGCAACACAAACATATGAAAATACAACACTGCTTGTGGCGAAAGAATAAAAGAGTAAATTATAAAGATTAATATTGAAAGAAAAATAAATTGTTTAATATTAATTAACAATTGAAAAATATATAAAATATATAACTTTATTTTAAACAATAAATTTTTGTAAATTCACAAATTAAATCAGCTGTTGTTTACATATAGAGGTTATGTCATTCGGAAATACATATGTACGTTTGAACGCAAAAATTATGAATCGTATGTAAAACGCTAATTTTGACACACACACGGAATTACGTATGGATCGTAAAACTGAATTTACATATGGAAAATACACATAGTGTAAACACACCTTAACAAAAACTCACACCTGTTGGATATCAACAAAATATTCACTTTGTTTAAAAGTATTTTGAAAATATTAATCAAATAAACTTTGTTTTATAATTTATATACTAGAAAATATTTTCAATAAAAATGTATTAGTTTTCAAACCTTTATACAATTATCACGTACTGCTCTTTAATTGGATAGGATTCTAATAGGTTATGGGCCCAGGACGTGTGTTATAACAAAAGGATAGAGTGAATTAAAATATATACATATAATGGATTCGAAAACTATATTCCAATTGTTAAACAATTCAAACTACTTCACATGGAAGTTTAAGATGCAGATGTATCTGATACAATTGGATTTGTTCCCGCTGAACAAAATGAAGTTTACCGCAAAAAGGATCAAAAAGCAAGAGCTACCATTGCTATGTGTGTAGAAAATTCACAAATTCATTTGATAAGAGTTATCAATTGTTCTAAGGAAATGTGGCTGAAATTACAAAAGTCACACGAACGAACAACTATGACAGCAAAATTACATTTGTTAAGAAAATTAGACGGTAAGCTTATGGAGGAAGGTGAAAATATGCTACAACATTTGGATTCATTAAATGTAATGAGGGCTCAATTACTTGATAAAGGAGAAGAAATCAAAAACAGTTCTATGGTAGCTATAATGTTAAATAGTTTACCAAAAACCTTTTCTGCCTTGGTTACGTCAATTGAAGGACAACTGGAGGAAACTATCTCTTTAGAATACGTAATGGAGAAATTGTTTGATGAATCAGAAAGGCGTAATGAAAATCATAGTGAAGATTTTAGCAACAATGCTTTGAAAGGTCAGCAAATAAAAAGGAAGAAAGTTGTGAAATGCTTTTATTGCAACAAATTGGGGCATTTGAAGAAAAGATTGCTACAAGTGGAAGAGGCAAAATCTGAACGCTCAAGTTTTAGAGATTGGTGCTGTTGGTGGTGTCTTCAAGTAGGAAATGGTCGTGGTTGGGTCATACACTCTGGTACATCAATTCCCATGACAAGCAAACGTCAAGTTTTCAATAAATTGGAAAAATATTGCAGTAAGGTGTATATTGCTGATGGTAAAGCTTTGGATGCAGTAAGTATTTTTACAAAATGTAATCTATGTTCCTGATTTAAATGAAAGCCTATTGTCAGTAAAATAAATGACAAATAAAGGCATGGCTATCAAATTTCAACACTCATAATGTTATATTCAAGACAAAAATAAAATCGTAGCAGATGGAATTTTACATCAAAGTTTATATATATTATGTGAATCAATAAATAATGAAGCTTATGTGTCAGAGTTTTCTTCAGCATGTATTCATCTATGGCATCGCCGGTTAGGGCATCGTAGTTTTATGTATATAAGCAAATTGGTAAATTTATCTGAAGGAATGAGTATAAGCAATTGTAAAGAAAGTAATTTCTGTGATACGTGCGCAAAACCAAAAATGTCAAGAATCCCTTTTGTAAGGGTGCGGCGTGGTGGTGGAATTTCCGCTTCCGTTTTCCTGAGCCTTTGCGGTAAGCACGTGGTGGCGTTGGGGCTTAGCTCGCCGGATGGGTGGGGTCTTGCTCTGGCCCAGGGAAACCGCACTAGAGATATTCACGTGCGATTTTGGAAAACTGAAAAAAACAAACGGTCGCTACATGGATGGAAGGCCATACTTACTTACGGTTGGGGACGAGGTGTTCTGCCCCTTTCGCCCTCCCTACCATGTTACCATGATTCCAATCTTATTTTGTTTGGTAACCCACATTAAAAAAAAATTGGTTTGGTTTACTCTCCTACATTGGGTTATAAAATTTACATTTTTATTTAAAATTCATTATTTTAGCGCAACTGTACTTTTTCTTCATAAAACTTATATACGAGGCTTGAACCCGTTATATATATATATATATATATATGTTTCGTTGTTTTCGTTTTCATTTATAGCTCTTCGATTTAGCCGCATTTTTTCTTTACTTAGCCAAAATTTAATTGTAGAAACTTTTTATTTAATTTTTGGCAAAACGTTAAATTATTACTTAATTCTAGCACAATTTTAAATTACTATGTAATTTTAGCAAAAATTTAAATTATTATGTAATTGTAGCAAAACGTTAAATTATTACGTAATTTTAGCACAATTTTAAATTACTATGTAATTTTAGCAAAAATTTAAATTATTATGTAATTTTAGCAAAACGTTAAATTATTACTTAATTTTAGCACAATTTTAAATTACTATGTAATTTTAGCAAAAATTTAATTTATTACTTCATTTTAGCAAAATTTTAACTTATTATTTAATTTTAGCCAAATTTGAAATTATTATTCAATTTTAGCAAAAATTTAAATTTTTATTCAATTTTAGCCAAATTTTTATCTTAGCCTATTTTGTCTTTCTTGTCTAGCATTAATTAGTAATTATTGATATTATAATAATACATCAAATATTTAATACTTAACTACTTCACAGTACTGTCCACACCAGACGCCGTCTTTCTGAAACATGTTCACCTTGATTGGGTTGGCCTTTTCGTAATTCATGGCTATTGATTTTGTCGTTTTTAATAACAGGATAACAGTTTCTCTTACGGTGGTGATTATGTTAATAGTTTTGTTCTTATATGTTGTTGTATTATTTAATGTAGTTTGGTTATTTCGACAAACTTTGTACATATCAAAAAATTTTGGTTTTTCTGTGTAAATTCATATATATATATATATATAAACACAGAGTGTGTTTTCTTTTTTTTTTTTTTTTTCTTAATTTAGATTTTGTAAGGTTTTAAAAAGTTCACGGTTCGAAATATTAAGGATTTATAGAAATATTTCCCCTTTTATCTTTGTTTTATGAAATGTTTTGATTTTTGTTTTTGTTCTTTTAAATATTTATTCTTTTAATAAATTCTTTTAACAACCATACACTTTTGGTATACTTCACATTTTCTGATTTTACTTTAAACTCTAAACTTTTCCTTTACCTTAAATCACTAATCGAACTTAACTTTAACCGACCATCCAGTATCCACGTCAATCGCCAAAACTCCAATCCTCTTTCAAAAAATTGCATCATCCTTTTTACTTTACCAACTCAATTTTTTGTTTAGCCAAAAAAAAAATAAACCTGTTTTCTGAAAAAATATGCTCAACCACTCATTGAAAAGCCTATGTATGTCATTATGTAACATCTCATCTCGCCATCGATAATATACATAGATATACATACACTCATTCATAATCTCACTCTCTATGTTTAAAAAAAAAAAAATACCAACTCATATTAAAATAAGAGAGAGGAGTGTGATTACTGAATGAATGAAGGGGTAAGCTAATAACAATAGCTGAACACAAAGTGGGAGAACGAGAAAGATTGCAATCAGGGAATTAACACATACATGAATAATCATGATGTAATGCAACAAAAGCGAAGAGACTGTGCAAAAAAATTCGTCCCAACACTCAATTTACTAAAAATAGAATTTTTGCAAACAAAAAAAAAATTGGAGTTGTTTCTACTATTTTAGCCTATACACTGTAAAGAAAAATTTTAGCACCGTCACAAAACAGATTATTTTGATTTCTTTGAAAGGAAGAAATCAACTGGAACGGTTATGTATGGTATTTACGTATTGGCTTTTTGGAAATCTTTCGCGTGATACACACCAAGGTCTTTTCCAGATAAATCTACCAATTTATAGTTACAATAGCCTAACCTTTTGAAAATTTTAGCAAGTTTAGAATTATACGCAGCAGCTTTATTGCTTAGTGAAAAATTACGTTGGTACACAACTTCACCTTCCGAAAAATTGATCGCCTTAGTTCTCAGGTCATAGGTTTTTTTTATTTACGTCGTATGCTTTCTCTAGATTTTCCAGAACCTTTTGTCGAATGAAGTGTAATTTGTCCGTATTTTCTACCACATCTAACCCTTCTGCTAACATATCTAATTTTTTTGAAACCTCATAGGATTGCCCGTGAGTCATCATTTGGTGTCCAAACAGAACATAATAAGGCGAAAATCCTACTGAACCGTGATACGAGCTTCACAAGGCAACTCCTATCTGGCTCAAATTCGTATCCCACATACGCTGGTCTTTACCTAAATACGAACGTATTCCAGCTATTATGGACCGATTGACTCGTTCAGGATTGTTAGATTGTGGTGAATAAATGGCCGTGAAAATATGTTGCACTCCATATTTTGTTAAAAAGTTTGCAAAAAGTGACAATCTAAATTGCGAACCGTTGTCCGTAAAAACAACTTCGGGAACGCCGAATAAATGGAAAACATTTTTTTCCAGAAAATCTATAACTGAAGTAGTCGACATTTTTCTTAAGGCTTTAAATAAAGGGTACTTGGTGAAGTGGTCTAACACCAAAAAAATAGCTACATTGCCAGCTTTTGACCGTGGATAAGGTCTAATAAAATCCAAATATAATCGTTGAAAAGGTCTACACGATTTGGCTTGAACACTCATAGGTGGTTTTAAAATAAAATTTGGCGCTTTGCTTTGTTTACAAATGTCGCAACTTAATACAAAGGATCTAGCCAGAGTAGCCATATTGGGCCAATAAAAATTTCGCCTCAATCGTTCGAGGGTTTTTCCCATCCCTCCATGTGCAAACATGGGTGGATTATGAGCGCGTTCGATCACACAAGAAGTAAGTTCCTGTGGAACCCACAACTTCCATGATCGAGCCTCTGAAAATTCATCGAGTGAAAACTCTACGCGTTCGTAGATGAAACCATCTACTACCTTTGAATCGGGCAAACGATTTTTATTGCTTTCGATATCAGCAATCAATTTAGTATATTGTCCTGATGAAAAAAATGGAGAACATAAATCTTTCTCTGGTTCTAACGAATCTAAGCTGTCACTGTTGCTAAATGTTAGGGGTTTTCATTTTCCGTCGGTAGTCTCGATAACGCATCCGGTACAACGTGTTCGCTTCCGTTACGGTGTTAAATAGAAAAGTTAAAGCCTTGAAGCTTTATCGACCATCGAGCTAGCCGGCCATTTAGGTCTGGTTGACGCATTAACCATTTTAAAGAGGCGTGATCCGTTATGACACTAAATTCATGACCTTCAACATATTCTATAAATTTCTCTATGCTCAAAACTGCAGCAAGGCATTCGAGTTCAGTTATCGAGTAATTTTGTTGGGCTCTATTTAATTTGTGCGAAAAAAAATGCAATGGGCCTTTCGACACCGTTGTCATCTTCTTGAGCCAGAACTCCACCAACTCCAGTTTTGCATGCATCGCAAGAAATTATGAACGGTCGTTCGAAATTTGGTGTTACTAATAACGGGGCAGATGTTTATTTTTCTTTGATTAGATCAAAGGACTTTTGAGCTTCAGGGTTCCAATAAAAGATTTTACACTTTTTTGTAAGATCAGTTAACGGACTAGTTAATAAAGCAAAATTTTCTAAAAATCGTCGGTACCAACCTACGAGACCTAAAAATTGACGAACCTCTTTAGCTGTTTTTGGTTCGGTTAACCCTTTGATGGCGGAAACTTTATTGCGGTCAGGTTTTATACACCCAGAACCAATTATATAGCCTAGGTAACGAACTTCTTTCATGCACCATTTGCATTTTGCAATATTTAAAGTTAGACTTGCTTTGCGAATTAATTATGCCTCTTCGAGCAATTAAGAAATATGTTCCTCAAAGCCATCGCTGACTAAGAGTAAGTCGTCTAAATAAACGAAAACTCGGGTTTTGAGATGGGGTGGGATAATGACATCCATTAATCGGCAAAGAGTCTGTGGTGCATTGGTTAAACCAAAAGGCATAACTTTAAATTTATACAACGGCCTATTGGGAATGGTGAAGGCTGTCATGTCGCGAGAATTTTCTGCTAAACTAACTTGATGAAATAAATTCAGCTTTAGGTAATCTTGATAAAATTCCATTAATTTTGGGTTGAGGGTAGGCGTCGCGAACAGTAACACTATTCAGTTTTCGAGAGTCCAGATATAGTCTGAATTTTCCTTCTCTCTGGACGCAAGCTACAGGACTACTCCATGAACAAGTAGGAGGGGCTTTTTCTATCAGCGCTAACATGCGATCAACTTCGTCATGTATTTTCTTTTCTACTGCTGGAGAGACAGAAAAGTACCTCTGTTTGATGGGTTCAACTCCTGGCTCTATTTCAATTGAATGCTCTAAAATGGGTGTCTTACCTAAACCCTCTTTGTCAAAAGCTGGAAAAATGTATATAACTTGATCTTATCTTTTCTTCTGTGCGTTGGTTAGAAGGTTCTCCTCGCAAACTTGATTAAGCTCTTCAATTTTTAGCGGGCTGTTCCCCAAAATCATAGACATAAGTCCGAAGGCGTGCCAAAAATCGATACCTAAGTATACGTCATGGGTTAAATCTGGTATTATGTATAAACGAACTAGTTTTGTAATATTTCGGTAGGTGATATTTGTTTCTACGAAACCTGAAATTTTATATAGCTGACCGCCAGCTGCTTCTACGAAATTAGAAAATTTTTTAAAAAGTAAATTTTTACCAAGAAAAGTTTTTGCAGCGGAACCACTTATACAAGATAACGAGGCACCAGAATCTAAAAGGCCTAATAATTTCATCCCGAAAATATCAATTTGAAAATAGGGTCTTATGTCAGATTTTGACTTCTCAATAGATTCTATGCAACTTTTAACATTAAACTTGTTTAGTTTTAATATTATATAAAAAATTCTAATTCGTAGAGTATTTCTTTTTACTTTATGAATTTGGGTGCTAAATTTCACTGGGGCGCTAATCGATTCGCAGAAAATTCGCTTTCTAGCTAGTTCATATAACCTAACTCTTTCATGGAATGGCTTGAGGGGAAATAAAACTGGTTTGGATTTTTCCTTCTTATTTTTTATTTGTAGAATTGGTAAAATTGGTGAAATCGGCTTGTGTGCTACCGTCAGAGCTATTTTTAAAAATTTCAGGGGGTTGTCAACATTTTCAAATTGTTTTTTTTTTCAAGTTTATTTATTTACAATAATTATAATTATACTATAATAAACAACTAGTAATAATAACATCTTGAATATACAATGTCCCTTAATCGGGCTCTCGAGTATTATTAATATAATAAAAATTTAGATTTTACAATTAATATAATTTTCTTTATTTTAAATGGAAAAATAGATAATTGATTTTTGCAATGAAAGATTTTTTAAAAAACATTGCTTTTATAACAGAGGAAATAGTCAAGGGTTGAAATAAAAAAAAAGCAGGGGATATGTGGAATTATGCAGTTAGCCACCAAAATGTCTTGATATTTATTTTTTTTATAAATTTTAAATCTTTATTTGATATGCTGGTATCATATTTTATATTTATATATTCTGTATTGCAATTCACTGCTTTTATATTGGCTCTTCTATGATTGTGGTAGAAGATTGGGATGCCATTTTTATTTTGAATAATTTGTTTGTTGTCGAGGTAAATAAAAGCCTCAGGTGGTACAAACCCCGTTTTAAGGGAATCAGTTATGTATCTTTCATTTATGTAGTACGGTGCCATAATAAGATTATTTTCCGTACATTGAGTACATTTTAAAATATTATTTCTAATTAATTTTATTATAAAATTGTCTATTCTAATAATATTTGCACTGTTGTATAATATCTTATTAGAAATGTACTTAATATAATTACTTTCTGGAGATATATATAATGACGTACATGCTCTCAAACATTTCCATATTGGACAACCGTAGGTTATGATAGGTCTGACCAGGGACTGATACATTATTATCTTTATTCTAGTTTTAATATATTTGGAATGAAACAATGGCCTATATAGGAAAAATGCATTTTTTGCTTTTGTAATTATTTCTTTAACATGATGGTTAAAGTATAAAAATGTATCTAAATAGATTCCTAAGTATTTTACAACATTCTTGTTTTGAATATTACAATTTGATAAATTTGATTTTATTCCAAACTGTTTCCAGTATTTTCTTATATTGTAATTGCATTTGTTAACTGGGGGTCTGAAGAGGATAGATTCACACTTTTGTGCATTTATTTTCATATTCCAGTCAATTGTATATTGTTCTACTATATTGAAAGTATTTTGAAGATTTTGGTTAATAAGCTCGATTTTGCTTTCAGCATGATAAATGACAATATCGTCGGCAAATGCTATAATGTTGTCGACTTGCTTTAGCAAGAAGAATAGGCGAATTTAGAGTTCCTTGTTGTAAGCCGTTGACTATCTGAAACATTTTACTACTTTTTACGTCTTGATGATAAATTATAAAGTTTTTTTGGCATACCATATTATATATCAAAATAATCTTATGTAATGGGAATTGATATTGGCATAGTTCAATTATAAGACCAGGAATCCATATACTATCGAACGCTTTCTCCATATCAATGAGGCAAGCTCCTGTACATATTTTTTTATTCCAGTTCCAATTGATGTTTGATGTTAGCAAATGTATAGCGTTAGTTGTAGAATGTTTATATTTGAAACCAAACTGTTTTTCACTTATTAAATTTTTATCTATACAAAACTAGTTTATGATATTGTTGATACATATTTCGAACATTTTGCTTATATTTGGTAATAAGCTTATGGGGCGCATGTTTTTGATATTACTAGAATCATTGTTTTTTTTTGGTAACATTACCACTTTTGCTGTTTTCCATTTATTTGGGAAATAAGAATTATTAAGCATATTATTAAATAGCTTACAGTAGTCGAGAATCATAGACTGGGGAATATTCTTTAGAACTATATTTCGGACATTATCAATCCCAGAAGATAGTTTATTTCTCAAATTCGAGAATATGTATAAAATATTTGACTTTGTTATAAAGAAGTTATTGGATTGGGATTCATCTATGTTGTCAGACAACAAGTTACTGCCAAAATTAGTTACGGTGGTTCGATTACCTTCGAATAAAGTTTTTGTTTCAATAAACATATTGAAGGACTCAATTACTTTAGTATGTATAATGTTTTCCTGCTTAATTTCTTTGTAAGAATGAATTGATTGTAAATAGCTACCTATGGTATCTAAAATCTGTTCCTGTTCTTGTACAATAAAGTTATTTAGATTATCTCTTTCCAAGTTTTGTGTATCAATTCCAGCATTAATCAACAAATATTCGGAATCTTTGGGGATTTTAATATGTTGAAGATTCAATGGTTTAAATTTTTTAAAATTCATTTTTATTTGTCCAAACATATTTATTGAATCTTTTGGATACATATTTGTTAATTTTTCTTGCATACGTCTATTAATTGCAATTCCGAAGTTTTCATTTATAAGCTTTTTCACCAGTTTTAATTTCGTCTTCAATAAACTAATAGTGGCCTCTGATAATACATATTCTAATCTATTATGTCTTTTAATTATCGTTAATAGTTTACTTTTTTCTGAATAAAGCATTTTAATTCTGGAATTTGTTATCTTGGAAAAATTGTCATTCTTTTTATATTTTGGTACTACCTCTTCAATTGCTTTATAACAGCGTGTAATCTGTTAATATGAAAGTCTATTTCAGCGTTTGAAAGATTACGATTATTTGGTATCTGTGTATCGTTATTTAAATTTTGTACAATTTTGTTTTGAAATTTCGACCAGTTAGTTTTTTTAAAGTTGTCTTTTTAAATAAGTTTTTCTTCAAAAAATGTGAAAAATTCCTGCTCATAATTCAAATAAACAACAATTTGTATCGCATTATGGTCACTATCGTAGTCTAGGACTTCCAAACAATTTAAGGAGTTGTTTTGGGTACGAATATATAACCTGCAGTCCGCTATACATATATCCAAGTATGACCCGGTACGAGGAAATGATGGTAAACTTGAAGCATACATCTTACATCGAAATTGTAATTCATTTTCATATAACCATTCTTTCAAATGATTTTCTTTTGAGTTATTAGTTTAGTAACCCCAGTCTATATGCTTGCAATTAAGGTCTCCCGCTAGAATATAATAGTTGTTATCATTTTGTAAATTCATACATTCAAAAAGTTTATATAGCTCTAACTTAAAATGGTTATTATTATTTCCTGATGGGTAATAGGCAGATATTAAATATAAAGTTTTATTTCCTATCATGGGAATTCTAATTATACAAGTTTCACAATTTTTAAGAGAATCTATGTCTTTATTTGTGTAACTATTATACTTTAAGTTATTTTTTATTAGTATTGCTGTGCCTCCCCCTTGAATGGCATTTTTTCTATCTTTTCTAATGATTTTATAATTTTCGAATTCTATTTTATGTTTAGCGTTAAGTTTTGTCTCGTTTAGGAGTACAATGTCAGGATTAGTTTTCATAAGAAATTGTTTAATTTCATAACTTCTACTTATCTGTATTAAGGAATTTACATTTATTTGTATTATTTTAAGACTTGTTGAAATTGTGTTTGTTTGATTAATTGATGCCATTACTCTAACATGGAATAGATTGTGTCTATTCCAGATGCCTGTAAATTTAATTGTTTTTGTAAGGTTATAATTTCATTATTGAGATTGAACGTCATGTTTTTCATTTCCTGCATAAATGATATATTTGTTGTATTAGCTATGTTATAATTATTTAAATCTGTATTTAAAGAGTTATTTCCTCTAACTATATTTGCAAAAGAAGTTTCTGCATTATTATATTGATTAGTATTATATCCCTTGTTTTCTAATAAACCTTTTTTCTTAATACTAAGTTTTTGTTTCAGTTGTTTGTATTTCTCGCATCCCCGGTAAGATGCAGGATGGCCATATTTGTTACATAAAACACAGAATAACTTGTGTTTTTCCTCTGGTTGAACTATATTAACAGGACATTTACCCCTTTCGTGTTCCATATTACATTTTACACATCCCGTGGGAAGGTAGCAGTTGGCAGCACTATGAAAGAAGCCTTGGCAATTACGACATTGCGGTATTTCGGGTCTTCTCACATGTTCCCATTTAACGCAACGGTATAAAATAACTTTAATGCTCTTTAATTTGTTGATGTTGCTTTCAGGAGATACTTGTACAATGAATATTGGTAGTATGTGCCCTTTTTCAATAGATAACATTGTTGAAAAAGGACTAATATTTATAAATTTTAAATCATCCTTTTCAAATGTTGATAACTCATTTAAAATAATTTCTATATCCACGCTAGCATCGAGACCTTTAAGTAAATAAGTTTTGTTTTTTATACCTTTCGGCGTAAAGGTAAAAAATTTCGATTTAGTTTTTTCTAAAAAAGCTTTAACTCTTAAAAAGTCTTCAAGAGTATTCAAAAATAGAGATTTTTTATTTCTGAATTCTTTTATTTTGAAATCATTTATTTTTAATTCATTTTTTATGAATTCAATTAATTGTTTTGTGTCTATATCGACAATGTTTATTGGTGGTATTTTTTTATTTTTTGATTTTTCTAAGTTAACCACTGTCTCGATAGATTTTGTTTTCAAATCGTTGTTAGTAGATGTATTAGCTGAATGAGAAGTTTGAGGTTTCTCTTTATTATCATTAACATGCTTTACAAATTTGTTAAGCAATTCTTTGTCACATTGTGCATCGTTCTCACAGTCAAGCACTGAGTAATAATTGTTTCTGAACTGTTTATGTATAGTTGAACTGTCCATATTGTTGTTTTTTCTTTTTCTTTTGTTATCAATGTTATCATTATTGTAAATTAGTTTTACATTATTTTTACAATTTGAGTATTGAGCATTAAGCTCAATCATTTAAAGTCTTTTAAGAACTGTTCGTATTTTTTTTTTTTTTTGTACAAAACGCACTATAAAAATAACAACAATATATGTATGTTAAATATTTGAACGAAAAAGTTTTTTTTTAGTGTAATACCGATGAAATGCACTGATCTCCACTATACGTCCACCACGCATCACGGTCGCGATCGAACTCCCCTATTTTCAAATTGTTTTTCGCCTAAAGGCGAATTTATTTGGTTCTCGAGCGGAACCTGGTGTTGTTGCTGGCGCTCGCATGGAAGTTTCCCTGACACGTTTCGCATTGGGGTCTGTGGACACCTACGGATCCACATCCATAACAAAATATGGTTCTGTCTTCGAGACAGTCCATATATCTGTGGCTTTCTTTTCTGCAATTCCAGCAGATATTATTTCGGCGTCTTGCCGGGTCTTCTTTTTGTTTGCGAACTTCGCAAATGTTTTAAGGGGGGTCTTCATCAAAAACTTCATCCTCTACGTTAATTTCATTAATCTGTCGTCGAAAGTTTTTCGGGGTTCTGTCGAGTTCGAAGCTTAGTGCCTCTCTTCTCAGAACTAAATGACGCAGATGTGAAACGTTGTCAATTTGGAGATAGAACAATTCCCTTCTTAAATGAGGACTAAAATTTCTACGCAATATTTCTGTCAATTCGGATTCGCTAAGGGGCTATCGTAGACGATCGCATAGCTGTAGAATAGAATGGTGGAAATCGTCGAAGCACTCATTAGCGTTTTTTTCCTACCCCTGATCATTTCTCTGATATCTAAATCAGATAAATTCTATTTACGGTGCTGCGATATCGCCAATACCATTATTTAGCTTTTGACGGAAACAAAATGTGCAATGGTCGCTTAGTAATCTGAAAACTCCCGCTAAACTATCTTTAGTCAAGGAATTTACCATATAAATAAATTTTTCTACTGGTAACCCTGAGATGTTTCCATTAAAAGTTATATTCCATCTATTTATGAGGCTTGCAATCTATTGTTAAGTGAAACCGATGATAGTGAAGCTCTCTCACGTCTTTCTTGTACTGGTGGGTGTATGGAGTTGGGTCTAATATTACGCAGATGGACAAAATCATGGAGAACGTTATGAAAGGAAGGGGCTGTAGAATTTCGAGGGACCGACGTGGTTGGGAAAATTTCTCTTGGCCATTCAGGTTCTCTGTTCGCGCTAATGTTTACGCAAGTAAATTGTTGAGATAATCTTTCTACCACAGCGTGAAGCTTATTTATTTCACCTTGAAAGCTATTTTCTATTTTAGATCTAATTCGATCTTCCAAGCTATCTCTTTGCTCTAAACTAGCTTGACCTGGTGAAATATTTCGGTTGGCATTGAACTCTTCGTTTCTTTGCTTTCTGCCGGATAAAATTCCTTCCGCGGATTTCGGAATCGCTCCAGTATTAACTGGTAAACTTTCATTATTAACTCGGACGGCATATTTTAATAACATGTTTTTAGTGACAGTTTTATTACATTGCGGACAACAAGTTGAAACGTTAAGAAAATTAAAAATGCACTCTTGGTGAAAGATGTGCCTACAGCTGGTAAAAACTAAATTGCTAGAAGTATCATAACTTTCTTGACAAATTAAACAAACGTTATCTGCTAAAGCAGAAGCTAAATTTTCGGGACTATGATGTACCGCCATGATTTCGAACTAATTATAAAAGTTCTAAACGAAGATATATAAGGAACAATATAAGCTTATGAAAGGTAAGTAGATTTAGTCAATTAATTTCAGCTCAATAGAACAGCTGTAATAAACAAACGATTTAGTGCAAATTGATGGAAAAAAAATTTTTAGTTCTAGGCGAACGAATGTAAGGCCGTTAAAGAAAATATTATGATCGGACATGAATTCAAATTGATTAAAATATGTAGTTCTAATAGAACTGAAATTCTATGGCAGAAGTGTATTAATTTTTTTTAAGTTAATGTAACTTGACAAAAGTTTTGGTTCCAATTGAACCAAACGCAATAGATTACATTATATTTATAACGTAAATCCGAATGGATTAAATGTTGGTTTAATTGAACGAATAAATAACGTTAATTGGAGAAGTATTAGGAACTGGGTTCAGTTAAAATGATTAAAATTTCTCAAGTTCCAAGTGAAAAAAAGTTAGGCCGTGAATAAGGGATGAGTTTAACTCGAAAACGAAAAAATCTAGTTCCTATTGAACACCAGTTAGGCAATGACAAAAATGTATTGCATGAAGGTACTAAAAGTGATTGAAATTCGAGTTCAATTAAAATTTGAATTCAAAGTTAACTGAAACCATTAGAAACTGAAATCAGTTAAAATTAGTTAGGCAAAATTGAGTTCCAATTGAACATATGTATGCAGTGACATAAAATAGTATGCATTAGGGTAGTATAAATTGATTCAAGTTCAAGTTCTGGCAGTGACATGAAAAGGTTTTAAACCGTAAGTTAGTGTAAATTGATTAGATTATTGGTTCCAATCGAACCCCCGCAAAAATATTAACATTAACTTTTTAATAAGTTCAAAAAAATTTAAATTTCAAAGAAAAATTCCAACAAATCCAAAAATTTCGATAAAGAGTCCAAAATTAAATTTGTAGTTTCCAAAAAGATTCGAATTTAAAAAAAAAGTTCAAGATTAACTTCTCAATAGGTTTCAAAAATTTAAATTTCAAATTTTTTTATATACTTTCCAATATAATATTCAAAATAGTATTTCAATATAAATTTTTTTCAATATATGTTAATATAAATTTTCAGTATAATGTTTATATATAATTCGATAAAAGTTTCACAAAAAAAATTTCCAAAATAATTTCCAAAATAACTTCAGTATAGTTTAATAGAATTTCAAAAATTACAGTAAAGTTTCGATACACTTTTCAATATATTTTACAATTGTTAACCCAATGTAGACACCAAAACCAAAGCATATATTCAATAAAAAAAAATCCATCAAAACTAAAAATTTTAAAATTTGTGACTCCAATTTTTTTTTTCCGATTGTTTGCTACAATTTCGTACTATAAAACTTATTTCGGACAAGTAACCGGTTCATTTAGAACGAAATTCTTATATTCCAGAAATAGCCTTTACTGACCAAAGCAAATTAAAATCACAAAAATTAAATTAAATTGTTGAAGTGTGGACTAAATTCCAAAACCAGTTTCAAATTCGGTCAATGTAAATAGTGATTAACACATATTTAATTGAAATTCCAGAAATTGAAAACAGGCATGAATTTAAGTACACGTATACAAAAGGAAATAAATTAGGAACAATTGGTGCTCTCCCGGTGCACAGATGTTAAAATTAAAAAAAATTATAGTTCCTATTTAGAAAAAAAATTATAAATTAAAAAAAAAATCCGGTCTATTGTTCGGGCCCCACGTTGGGCGCCATTTCTGTAAGGGTGCGGCGTGGTGGTGGAATCTCCGCTTCCGTTTCCCTGAGCCGTTGCGGTACGCATGTGGTGGCGTTGGGGCTTAGCTCGCCGGATGGGTGGGGTCTTGCTCAGGCCCAGGGAAACCGCACTACAGATATTCACGTGCGATTTTGGAAAACTGAAAAAAACAAACGGTCGCTACATGGATGGAAGGCCATACTTACTTACGGTTGGGGACGAGGTGTTCTGCCCCTTTTGCCCTCCCTACCATGTTACCATGATTCCAATCTTATTTTGTTTGGTAACCCACATTAAAAAAAATTTGGTTTGGTTTACTCTCCTACATTGGGTTATAAAATTTACATTTTTATTTAAAATTCATTGTTTTAGCGCAACTGCACTTTTTCTTTATAAAACTTATATACGAGGCTAGAACCCGTTATATATATATATATATATGTTTCGTTGTTTTCGTTTTCATTTATAGCTCTTCGATTTAGCCGAATTTTTTCTTGAGCCAAAATTTAATTGTAGAAACTTTTTATTTAATTTTTAGCAAAACATTAAATTATAACTTAATTCTAGCACAATTTTAAATTACTATGTAATTTTAGCAAAAATTTTAATTATTATGTAATTGTAGCAAAACGTTAAATTATTACGTAATTTTAGCACAATTTTAAATTATTATGTAATTTTAGCAAAAATTTAAATTATTACTTAATTTTAGCAAAATTTTAACTTATTATTTAATTTTAGCCAAATTTGAAATTATTATTCAATTTTAGCAAAAATTTAAATTTTTATTCAATTTTAGCCAAATTTTTATCTTAGCCTATTTTTTCTTTCTTGCCTAGCATTAATTAGTAATTAGTTATTGATATTATAATAATACATCAAATATTTAATACTTAACTACTGCACAGTACTGTACACACCAGACGCCGTCTTTCTGAAACATGTTCACCTTGATTGGGTTGGCCTTTTCGTAATTCATAGCTATTGATTTTGTCGTTTTTAATAACAGGATAACAGTTCCTCTTACGGTGCACACTGGCAAACGAGGTTGCAAAAATCAAAATTCTCATGTGCGCCGACGAAATTTTGAATAAACCCATGTTATAGGAAACTTTTCAACGATTTCAAATATGCTACTCTTGATAATATCACATTTTTGGTTTAGAAGATATAACCGTTCAAAGTTGACCGACTTTCGGTTTTCAAAAAAACACACAATTTTTAGTCAATTTGTTGCGATTTCAGGTGTAATATCACGAAAAATAGGTAACGAATCGCCTTATTTTTTGTTTGTATTGATTGATGTATTTATTAAATGTATAATGATAAAAAAAATTAACTGCTTGCTTTGTGTTTCTCCTGGTAAATCACTATTTAAAAACTATCCGTTTTTTCACTATTTTTCAACTGTGACGGAAAATAAAAAAAAATTTATATTTTTCTATATTTGCCATATTTGCAAAACATGTTCTTTGATTATTTCTTTACATAATTCAAAAGGCTTTATCTGCCCGTACGTGCCCGTTTGGCTTCTAAAGGTAAAAAAGGTTAAAAAGACATGATTGCAGAAATTGTATGGCGTGCATCCCTTACATGTTTTGTCATGTCTGTTTGAAAATTGCATTTTAAGTCGGTTGTCTACCTGTGAGCCTCTTCCAAAGTCTACTCCCAATATTCTGTTACAGACACAGGATGCACAAAAAACTACTCTTTGAAATTCGCAGGTACGCACCTCACTTACAAATTACTTTGGAGTACAAATGGTCAAGAACAATATTGACTTATGGTCCCTCCAGGTAGGCACAAATCTTATTTAGACACGAGCATAATATCAAAATTGCATAATTCAGCATAAATCCATATGTATGCAGCGAACAGGTAAATTTTTAGGCATGGTAGCATAAGCCTATATATTGAAAAATAAGCATAATGCCTGGATTAGTCTACGACTGAAAGTTGGCGCAACAAGTACTGAAACCATGGCGTTAAACAATTTAAGTACTGAAAACATGGCGTTGAACAATTTAAAATTATTTGAACTATTTAGAAGGTCAACCACACCAAAGTTTTTCACGGAAGCTGCTTTAGAAGAACTTGATAGCTTATACGGAAATATTGAGAGAAGCGCAATTATAAAAAACAATTTTTATCTGATATATGCAAATATTAAGGCAATATGGGTGAAATCTAATCGAACCATTCAGAACTTCAACTCCAAGTACGAGGACTGGCTTAATGAAGACACCATCCTGGATATATTGGCAGTAGATAAACCCACCACATCAACCAGAGGAGCAAAAGGAAGGCCAAAAAATGTATTGAGGAGTGTTCAATTTTCACAAGAAAGAGGAAACTTGCCGATGCCACCAATGACTTGACCACGAAGCATTTATCGGACGCGCTGTCTATTAAATATACAATGGATAGTGAAAGGGTTAGGTCGCAGACTACAAAATGTGTTGCTGATGCAAGCCCACTGCGACTAAAAAGGATTAAGGAAAGCATTCCCACGCCCACAAACGCACACATTAAAAAGTATGGTTCCGAAGAAGCCTTGGCCTTGTTTATGGACTTACAACTTTCCAAAGAAAAATATGAGATACTACGGGCATCCTTGATGCGACACGGGGCTGACGTTTTACCAGGATACAAGCATATTACGCAAGCCAAAATAAATTCACGACCACTGCATACGGAGTTTACGGAAGTCTCTGTGAAAGCCAATCTGCAGGATCTCATGGGCCATATAGCAAAACGGTTGTTGGAGAGTCTTCCTGAAAATGAGGTGAAAATTCTTCCTGACTAACTGACATTGATCAGCAAATGGGGCTGCGATGGATCATCCGGACAAAGCGTTTATAAGCAAAGGATATCTTCCGATGACGCTACAATATCGGACGGAAATATGTTTATGGCATCTGTTGTTCCTCTGCGGCTAAAATCTGATGTTTCCCTACAGTGGAAAAATCCACGTCCGTCATCAGTGCATTATTACCGACCAATAATGTGTCAGTTTGCAAGGGAATCGGCAGAACTCATAAGGACCACGGTAAAGGACATTGAAGAACAAATAAGCAAGATTAAGCCTACAAAGTGGAGAAGGAAAATATATTGAATGCAATTACGAGTTCCACCTGACCATGGTTGACGGAAAAGTCGTAAACGAACTGGCAGGAACAACCTCAACATTGTCATGCCCGATTTGCAAAAAGAGTCAGAATAACTTTGGTAATTTAAACGATTCTACAAACGAGGCGAATTACGAATATGGAATGTCACCATTGCACGCAAGGATAAGGTGTATGGAGTTCTTGTTAAAACTGGCGTATACCCTACCACAAGAGGAGGAAAACTTCGATGAAAATACATACGGATAGGGTAATCCAAACGATGGAAACACTTCTAGGAGATTTTTTGAAAATGATGAGGCAGTAACTAGAATCACTGGAATTGACAATCAAATCGTGAAAAGATTGGGAACGATCTTGAATGTTTTAAACTGCAAAGAAAATGTCAATTCTATAAAATATGGAGAATATGCATCGAAAACTGCATCTATTTTAGCTGAAATGTATCCCCAGAAGAAGTTGACACCAACCGTCCATAAAATATTGGCGCATGGCAAAGATATAATTGAGTACCAGTCTTTGCCGATTGGAGAGCTTTCTGAAGAAGCACAGGAGTCTCTTAACAAATTTTATAAAAAATATAGATTGCAGAACACATTCAAAGCATCAAGGGTAAGGCAAAATGAGGACATCTTCAACATGTTGGCAGCATCTTCCGATCCACTTATTTCTTCCCTGCGGCATGTGAAGTCACGAATAGAGTTAGAAAATAATTATAGTTTAGAAATGATTAGTCTTTTAGAAATACCTTCTCTTACGAATTGTGATGAATATTTTACAAAAAATTGAAAAAATTAATTTAAAAAAGAAGTAATTTTTTTTTAATTTGTTGGGTAATAATTTAAAACATAAAACCCTAAAGAAAAAAAAATAAAAACAATCTAAAAATGTAAAAATATTTTTTTTTAGTTACCATAAAATTGATTTTTCTACAAATTTTAACTTTGATAACCCATAAGTAGGCCCCTACAAAGCGTAGCACCCTTTCCAAACGCTCATTTCATAGGCTGAACAGTTATCTATCATACGCTGTTAAACTGTTCAATTATGTTATTCGGTTCAAAAAATATGATTTTTGCAACGAAAAAACTCAAATGGCGCCACTGTGCCTTGGTGATTATGTTAATCGTTTTGTTCTTATATGTTGTTGTATTATTTAATGCAGTTTGGTTATTTCGACAAACTTTGTACATATCAAAAATTTTGGTTTTTCTGTGTAAATTTAATTCGTTCATATATGTATATATATATAAACACAGAGTGTGTTTTCTTTTTTTTTTTCTTAATTTAGATTTTGTAGTGTATTAAAAAGCTCACGGTTCGAAATGTTAAGGATTTATAGAAATATTTTCCCTTTTATGTTTGTTTTATGAAATGTTTTGATTTTTCTCTTTGTTCTTTTAAATATTTATTCTTTTAATAATTTCTTTTAACAACCATACACTTTTTGTCCATATACTTCACATTTGCTTTCTCTTATTTTACTTTAAACTCTAAACTTTTCCTTTACTTTAAATCACTAATCGAACTTAACTTTAACCGACCATCCAGTATCCACTTCAATCGCTAAAATTCCAATCCTCTTTCAAAAAATTACACCATCCTTTTTACTTTACCAACTCAATTTTTTGTTTAGCCAAAAAAAAAAAAAAAAACTGTTTTCTTAAAAAATATGCTCAACCAGTCATTGAAAAGCCTATGTATGTCATTATGTAACAACTCATCTCGCCATCCATAATATATATATACATACACTCATTCATAATCTCACTCTCTATGTTTAAAAAAAAAAATACCAACTCATATTAAAATGAGAGAGAGGAGTGTGATTACTGAATGAATGAAGGGGTAAGCTAATAACAATAGCTGAACACAAAGTGGGAGAACGAGAAAGATTGCAATCAGGGAATTAACACATACATGAATAATCATGATGTAATGCAACAAAACCGAAGAGACTGCAAAAAAATTCGTGCCAGCACTCAATATACTAAAAATAGAATTTTTGCAAACAAAAAAAAAATTGGCGAACAACATTACCAAAAAAGGAGTTTTGTTTTTACTATTTTAGCCTATACACTGTGAAGAAAAATTTTAGCACCGTCACAAAACAGATTATTTTGATTTCTTTGAAAGGAAGAAATCAACTGGAACGGTTATGTATGGTATTTACGTATTGGCTTTTTGCAAATCTTTCGCGTGATACACACCAAGGTCTTTTCCAGATAAATCTACCAATTTATAGTTACAATAGCCTAACCTTTTGAAAATTTTGACTTTTAAAAATTTAGGGGCAAGTTTAGAATTATACGCAGCAGCTTTATTGCTTAGTGAAAAATTACGTCGGTACACAACTTCACCTTCCGCAAAATTGATCGTCCTAGTTCTCAGGTCATAGGTTTTTTTTATTGACGTCGTATGTTTTCTCTAGATTTTCCAGAACCTTTTGTCGAATGAAGTGTAATTTGTCCGTATTTTCTACCACATCTAACCCTTCTGCTAACATATCTAATTTTTTTGAAACCTCATAGGATTGCCCGTGAGTCATCATGTGGTGTCCAAAGAGAACATAATAAGGCGAAAATCCTACTGAACTGTGATACGACCTTCGCAAGGCAACTCCTATCTGGCTCAAATTCGTATCCCATACACGCTGGTCTTTACCTAAATACGAACGTATTCCAGCTATTATGGACCGATTGACTCGTTCAGAATTATTAGATTGTGGTGAATAAATGGCCGTGAAAATATGTTGCACTCCATATTTTGTTAAAAAGTTTGCAAAAAGTGACGATCTAAATTGCGAACCGTTGTCCGTAATAACAACTTCGGGAACGCCGAATAAATAACATTTTTTTCCAGAAAATCTATAACTGAAGTAGTCGACATTTTTCTTAAGGCTTTAAATAAAGGGTACTTGGTGAAGTAGTCTAACACCAAAAAAATACCTACATTGCCAGCTTTTGACCGTGGATAAGATCTAATAAGGTCGTTGAAAAGGTCTAACGATTTGGCTTGAACACCCATAGGTGGTTTTAAAATAAAATTTGGCGCTTTGCTTTGTTTACAAATGTCGCAACTTAATACAAAGGATCTAACCAGAGTAGCCATATTGGGCCAATAAAAATTTCGCCTCAATCGTTCGAGGGTTTTTCCGACCCCTCCATGTGCAAACATGGGTGGATTATGAAGAGGTAAGTTCCTGTGGAACCCACAACTTCCATGATCGAGCCTCTGAAAATTTGTCGCGTGAAAACTCTACGCGTTTGTAGATGAAACCATCTACGACCTTTGAATCGGGCAAACGATTTTTATTGCTTTCAATATCAGCTTAGATTCGTTAGAACCAGATAGATTTATCTTCTCCATATTTTTCATCAGGACAATACACTAAATTGATTAGTATAAATTGATTAGTAAATTGATTAGTATATTGTCCTGATGAAAAATATGGAGAAGATAAATCTATATGGTTCTAACGAATCTAAGCTGTCACTGTTGCTAAATGTTAGGGGGTTTTCATTTTCCGTCGGTAGTCTCGATAACGCATCCGGTACAACGTGTTCGCTTCCCTTACGGTGTAAAATAGAAAAGTTAAAGCCTTGAAGCTTTATCGACCATCGAGCTAGCCGGCCATTTAGGTCTGGTTGACGCATTAACCATTTTAAAGACGCGTGATCCGTTACGACACTAAATTCATGACCTTCAACATATTCTCTAAATTTCTCTATGCTCAAAACTGCAGCAAGGCATTCGAGTTCAGTTATCGAGTAATTTTGTTGGGCTCTATTTAATTTGTGCGAAAAAAAATGCAATGGGCCTTTCGACACCGTTGTCATCTTCTTGAGCCAGAACTCCACCAACTCCAGTTTTGCATGCATCGCAACAAATTATGAACGGTCGTTCGAAATTTGGTGTTACTAATAACGGGGCAGATGTTAATTTTTCTTTGATTAGATCAAAGGACTTTTGAGCTTCAGGGTTCCAACAAAAGGTTTTACATTTTTTTGTAAGATCAGTTAACGGACTAGTTAATAGAGCAAAATTTTCTAAAAATCGTCGGTACCAACCTACGAGACCTAAAAATTGACGAACCTCTTTAGCTGTTTTTGGTTCGGTTAACCCTTTGATGGCGGAAACTTTATTGCGGTCAGGTTTTATACACCCAGAACCAATTATATAGCCTAGGTAACGAACTTCTTTCATGCACCATTTGCATTTTGCAATATTTAAAGTTAGACCTGCTTTGCGAATTAATTATGCCTCTTCGAGCAATTAAGAAATATGTTCCTCAAAGCCATCGCTGACTAAGAGTAAGTCGTCTAAATAAACGAAAACTCGGGTTTTGAGATGGGGTGGGATAATGACATCCATTAATCGGCAAAGAGTCTGTGGTGCATTGGTTAAACCAAAAGGCACTTTAAATTTATACAACGGCCTATTGGGAATGGTGAAAGCTGTCATGTCGCGAGAATTTTCTGCTAAACTAACTTGCCAAAAAGCATGTTTTAAATCTAAATATGAAATAAATTCCGCTTTAGGTAATCTTGATAAAATTCCATTAATTTTGGGTTGAGGGTAAGCGTCGCGAACAGTAACACTATGCAGGTTTCGAGAGTCCAGACATAGTCTGAATTTTCCTTCTCTCTGGACGCAAGCTACAGGACTACTCCATGAACAAGTAGGAGGGGCTTTTTCTATCACTCCGAGCGCTAACATGCGATCAACTTCGTCATGTATTTTCTTTTCTACTGCTGGAGAGACAGAAAAGTACCTCTGTTTGATGGGTTCAACTCCTGGCTCTATTTCAATTGAATGCTCTAAAATGGGTGTCTTAACTAAACCCTCTTTGTCAAAATCTGGAAAAATGTTTATAACTTGATCTTATCTTTTCTTCTGTTCGTTGGTTAGAAGGTTCTCCTCGCAAACTTGATTAAGCTCTTCAATTTTTAGCGGGCTGTTCTCCAAAATCATAGACATAAGTCCGAAGGCGTGCCAAAAATCGATACCTAAGTATACGTCATGGGTTAAATCTGGTATTATGTATAAACGAACTAGTTTTGTAATATTTCGGTAGGTGATATTTGTTTCTACGAAACCTGAAATTTTATATAGCTGACCGCCAGCTGCTTCTACGAAATTAGAAAATTTTTACCAAGAAAAGTTTTTGCAGCGGAACCACTTATACAAGATAACGAGGCACCAGAATCAAAAAGGCCTAATAATTTCATCCCGAAAATATCAATTTGAATATAGGGTCTTATGTCAGATTTTGACTTCTCAATAGGTTCTATGCAACTTTTAACATTAAACTTGTTTAATTTTTACATTATATAAAAAATTCTAATTCGTAGAGTATTTCTTTTTACTTTATGAATTTGGGTGCTAAATTTCGCTGGGGCGCTAATCGATTCGCAGAAAATTCGCTTTCTAGCTAGTTCATATAACCTAACTCTTTCATGGTATGGCTTGAGGGGAAATAAAACTGGTTTGGATTTTTCCTTGTTATTTTTTATTTGTAGAATAGTTAAAATTGGTGAAATCGGCTTGTGTGCTACTGTCAGAGCTATTTTTAAAAACTTCAGGGGGTTGTCAACATTTTCAAATTGTTTTTTTTTCAAGTTTATTTATTTACGATAATTATAATTATACTATAATAAACAAGTAGTAATAATAATTTTGAATATACAATGTCCCTTAATCGGGCTCTCGAGTATTATTAATATAATAAAAATTTAGGTTTTACAATTAATATAATTTTCTTTATTTTAAATGGAAAAATAGATAATTGATTTTTGCAATGAAAGATTTTTTAAAAAACATTGCTTTTATAACAGAGGAAATAGTCAGGGGTTAAAAATAAAAAAAAACAGGGGATATGTTGAATTATGCAGGTAGCCACCAAAATGTCTTGGTATTTAATTTTTTTATAAATTTTAAATCTTTATTTGATATGCTGGTATCATATTTTATATTTATATATTCTGTATTGCAATTCACTGCTTTTATATTGGCTCTTCTATGATTGTGGTAGAAGATTGGGATGCCATTCTTATTTTGAATAATTTGTTTGTTGTCGAGGTAAATAAAAGCCTCAGGTGGTACAAACCCCGTTTTAAGGGAATCAATTATGTATCTTTCATTTATGTAGTACGGTGCCATAATAAGATTATTTTCCGTACATTGAGTACATTTTAAAATATTATTTCTAATTAATTTTATTATAAAATTGTCCATTCTAATAATATTTGCACTGTTGTATAATATCTTATTAGAAATGTACTTAATATAATTACTTTCTGAAGATCTATATAATGACGTACATGCTCTCAAACATTTCCTTTCAAAAACTCTGATCTTTTCCATGTATGATGGCGAAATGTTGAACCATATTGGGCAACCGTAGGTTATGATAGGTCTGACCAGGGACTGATACATTATTATCTTTATTCTAGTTTTAATATATTTGGAATGAAACAATGGCCTATATAGGAAAAATGCATTTTTTGCTTTTGTAATTATTTCTTTAACATGATGGTTAAAGTATAAAAATGTATCTAAATATTTTACAACATTCTTGTTTTGAATATTACAATTTGATAAATTTGATTTTATTCCAAACTGTTTCCAGTATTTTCTTATATTGTAATTGCATTTGTTAACTGGGGGTCTGAAGAGGATAGATTCACACTTTTGTGCATTTATTTTCATATTCCAGTCAATTGTATATTGTTCTACTATATTGAAAGTATTTTGAAGATTTTGGTTAATAAGCTCGATTTTGCTTTCAGCATGATAAATGACAATATCGTCGGCAAATGCTATAATGTTGTCGACTTGCTTTAGCAAGAAGAATAGGCGAATTTAGAGTTCCTTGTTGTAATCCGTTGACTATCTGAAACATTTTACTACTTTTTACGTCTTGATGATAAATTATAAAGTTTTTTTGGCATATCATATTATATATCAAAATAACCTTATGTAATGGGAATTGATATTCGCATAGTTTAATTATAAGACCAGGAATCCATATACTATCGAACGCTTTCTCCATATCAATAAGGCAAGGTCCTGTACATATTTTTTTATTCCAGTTCCAATTGATGTTTGATGTTAGCAAATGTATAGCGTTAGTTGTAGAATGTTTATATTTGAAACCGAACTGTTTTTCACTTATTAAATTATTATCTATACAAAACTTGTTTATGATGTTGATACATATTTCGAATATTTTGCTTATATTGGGTAATAAGCTTATGGGGCGCATGTTTTTGATATTACTAGAATCATTGTTTTTTTTTTTTCTTGGTAACATTACCACTTTTGCTGTTTTCCATTTATTTGGGAAATAAGAATTATTAAGCATATTATTAAATAGCTTACAGTAGTCGAGAATCATAGACTGGGGAATATTCTTTAGAACTATATTTGGGACATTATCAATCCCAGAAGATATTTTATTTCTCAAATTCGAGAATATGTATAAAATATTTGACTTTGTTATAAAGAAGTTATTGGATTGGGATTCATCTATGTTGTCAGATAACAAGTTACTGCTAAAATTAGTTACGGTGGTTCGATTACCTTCAAATAAAGTTTTTGTTTCAATAAACATATTGAAGGACTCAATTACTTTAGTATGTATAATGTTTTCCTGATTAATTTCTTTGTGACAATGAATTGATTATAAATAGCTACCTATGGTATCTAAAATCTGTTCCTGTTCTTGTACAATAAAGTTATTTAGGTTATCTTTTTCCAAGTTTTGTGTATCAATTCCAGCATTAATCAACAAATATTCAGAATCTTTGGGGATTTTAATATGTTGAAGATTCAATGGTTTAAATTTTTTAAAATTCTTTTTTATTTGTCCAAACATATTTATTTAATCTTTTGGATCCATGTTTGTTAATTTTTCTTGCATACGTCTATTAATTGCAATTCCGAAGTTTTCATTTATAAGCTTTTTCACCAGTTTTAATTTCGTCTTCAATAAATTAATAGTGGCCTCTGATAATACATATTCTAATCTATTATGTCTTTAAATTATCGTTAATAGTTTACTTTTTTCTGAATAAAGCATTTTAATTCTGGAATTTGTTATCTTGGAAAAATTATCATTCTTTTTATATTTTGGTACTACCTCTTCAATTGCTTTGGTTATAACAGCGTGTAATCTGTTAATATGAAAGTCTATTTCAGCGTTTGAAAGATTACGATTATTTGGTATCTGTGTATCGTTATTTAAATTTTGTACAATTTTGTTTTGAAATTTCGACCAGTTAGTTTTTTTAAAGTTGTCTTTTTAAATAAGTTTTTCTTCAAAAAAATGTGAAAAATTCCTGCTCATTATTCAAATAAACAACAATTTGTATCGCATTATGGTCACTATCGTAGTCTAGGACTTCCAAGCAATTTAAGGAGTTGTTTTGGGTACGAATATATAACCTGCAGTCCGCTATACATAATAGGTAATAGGCAGATATTAAATATAAAGTTCTATTTCCTATCATGGGAATTCTAATTATACAAGTTTCACAATTTTTAAGAGAATTTATGTCTTTATTTGTGTAACTATTATACTTTAAGTTATTTTTTATTAGTATTGCTGTGCCTCCCCCTTGAATGGCATTTTTTCTATCTGTTCTAATGATTTTATAATTTTCGAATTCTATTTTATGTTTAGCGTTAAGTTTTGTCTCGTTTAGGAGTACAATGTCAGGATTATTTTTCATAAGAAATTGTTTAAGTTCATACCTTCTACTTATCTGTATTAAGGAATTTACATTTATTTGTATTATTTTAAGACTTGTTGAAATTGTGTTTGTTTGATTAATTGATGCCTTTACTCTAACATGGAAAAGATTGTGTCTATTCTAGACGCCTGTAAATTTAATTGTTTTTGTAAGGTTATAATTTGATTATTGAGATTCAACATCATGTTTTTCATTTCCTACATAAATGATATATTTGTTGTATTAGCTATGTTATAATTATTTAAATCTGTATTTAAAGAGTTATTTCCTCTAACTATATTTGCAAAAGAAGCTTCTGCATTAATATATTGATTAGTATTATATCCCTTGATTTCTAATAAATCTTTTTTCTTAATACTAAGTTTTTGTTTCAGTTGTTTGTATTTCTCGCATCCCCTGTAAGATGCAGGCTGGCCATATTTGTTACATAAAACACAGAATAACTTATGTTTTTCCTCTGGTTGAACTATATTAACAGAACATTTACCCCTTTCGTGTTCCATATTACATTTTACACATCCCGTGGGAAGGTAGCAGTTGGCAGCACTATGAAAGAAGCCTTGGCAATTACGACATTGCGGTATTTCGGGTCTTCTCACATGTTCCCATTTAACGCAACGGTATAAAATAACTTTAATGCTCTTTAATTTGTTGATATTGCTTTCAGTAGATACTTGTACAATGAATATTGGTAGTTTGTACCCTTTTTCAATAGATGACATTGTTCAAATGTTGATAACTCATTTAAAATATCTTCTATATCCACGCTAGCATCGAGACCTTTAAGTAAATAAGTTTTGGTTTTTATACCTTTCGGCGTAAAGGTAAAAAATTTCGATGTACTTTTTTCTAAAAAAGCTTTAACTCTTAAAAAGTCCTCAAGAGTATTCAAAAATAGAGATTTTTATTTCTGAATTCTTTTATTTTGAAATCATTTATTTTTAATCCATTTTTTATGAATTCAATTAATTGTTTTGTGTCTATATCGACAATGTTTATTGGTGGTATTTTTTTATTTTTTGATTTTTCTAAGTTAACCACTGTCTCGATAGATTTTGTTTTCAAATCGTTGTTAGTAGATGTATTAGCTGAATGAGAAGTTTGAGGTTTCTCTTTATTATCATTAACATGCTTTACAAATTTGTTTAGCAATTCTTTGTCACATTGTGCATCGTTCTCACAGTGAAGCACTGAGTAATAATTGTTTCTGAACTGTTTATGTATAGTTGAACTGTCCATATTGTTGTTTTTTCTTTTTCTTATGTTATCAATGTTATCATTATTGTAAATTAGTTTTACATTATTTTTACAATTTGAGTATTGAGCATTAAGCTCAATCATTTAAAGTCTTTTAAGAACTGTTCGTATTTTTTTTTTTTTTTGTACAAAACGCACTATAAAAATAACAACAATATATGTATGTTAAATATTTGAACGAAAAAGTTTTTTTTTAGTGTAACACCGATGAAATGCACTGATCTCCGCTATACGTCCACCACGCATCACGGTCGCGATCGAACTCACCTATTTTCAAATTGTTTTTCGCCTAAAGGCGAATTTATTTGGTTCTCGAGCGGAAGCTGGTGTTGTTGCTGGCGCTCGCCTGGAAGTTGCCCTGACACGTTTCGCATTGGGGTCTGTAGACACCTACGGATCCACATCCATAACAAAATATGGTTCTGTCTTCGAGACAGTCCATATATCTGTGGCCTTCTTTTCTGCAATTCCAGCAGATATTATTTCGGCGTCTTGCCGGGTCTTCTTTTGGTTTGCGGACTTCGCAAATGTTTTCAGGGGGGTCTTCATCAAAAACTTCATCCTCTACGTCAATTTCAGTAATCTGTCGTCGAAAGTTTTTCGGGGTTCTGTCGAGTTCGAAACCTAGTGCCTCTCTTCTCAGAACTAAATGACGGAGATGTGAAACGTTGTCAATTTGGAGATAGAACAATTCCCTTCTTAAATGAGGTCTTAAATTTCTACGCAATATTTCTGTCAATTCGGATTCGCTAAGGGGATATCGTAGACGATCGCATAGCTGTAGAATAGAATGGTGGAAATCGTCGAAGCTCTCATTAGCGTTTTGTTTCCTATCCCTGATCATTTCTCTGATATCTAAATCAGATAAATGATCGCTAAAATGATTTTTCAACGCTCGGCACAAATCTTCCCATTCTATTCTATTTACGGTGCTGCGATATCGCCAATACCATTATTTAGCTTTTGCCGTAAACAAAATATGGCAATGGTCGCTTAGTAATCTGAAATCTCCCGCTAAACTATCTTAAGTCAAGGAATTTACCATATAAATAAATTTTTCTACTGGTAACCCTGAGATGTTTCCATTAAAAGTTATATTCCAACTATTTATGAGGCTTGCAATCTATTGTTAAGTGAAACCGATGATAATGAAGCTCTCTCTGGTTTTCCTTGCACTTGTGGGTGTATGGAGTTGGGTCTAATATTACGCAGATGGACAAAATTCGGTTCATGGGGAACGTTATGAAAGGAAGGGGCTGTAGAATTTCGAGGGACCGACGTGGTTGGGAAAATTTCTCTTGGCCATTCAGGTTCTCTGTTCGCGCTAATGTTTACGCTAGTAAATTGTTGAGATAATCTTTCTACCACAGCGTGAAGCTTATTTATTTCACCTTGAAAGCTATTTTCTATTTTAGATCTAATTCGATCTTCCAAGCTATCTCTTTGCTCTAAACTAGCTTGACCTGGTGAAATATTTCGGTTGGCATTGAACTCTTCGTTTCTTTGCTTTCTGCCGGATAAAATTCCTTCCGCGGATTTCGGAATCGCTCCAGTATTAACTGGTAAACTTTCATTATTAACTCGGACGGCATATTTTAATAACATGTTTTTAGTGACAGTTTTATTACATTGCGGACAACAAGTTGAAACGTTAAGAAAATTAAAAATGCACTCTTGGTGAAAGATGTGCCTACAGCTGGTAAAAACTAAATTGCTAGAAGTATCATAACTTTCTTGACAAATTAAACAAACGTTATCTGCTAAAGCAGAAGCTAAATTTTCGGGACTATGATGTACCGCCATGATTTCGAACTAATTATAAAAGTTCTAAACGAAGATATATAAGGAACAATATAAGCTTATGAAAGGTAAGTAGATTTAGTCAATTAATTTCAGCTCAATAGAACAGCTGTAATAAACAAACGATTTAGTGCAAATTGATGAAAAAAAATTTTTTAGTTCTAGGCGAACGAATGTAAGGCCGTTAAAGAAAATATTATGATCGGACATGAATTCAAATTGATTAAAATATGTAGTTCTAATAGAACTGAAATTCTATGGCAGAAGTGTATTAATTTTTTTTAAGTTAATGTAACTTGACAAAAGTTTTGGTTCCAATTGAACCAAACGCAATAGATTACATTATATTTATAACGTAAATCCGAATGGATTAAATGTTGGTTTAATTGAACGAATAAATAACGTTAATTGGAGAAGTATTAGGAACTGGGTTCAGTTAAAATGATTAAAATTTCTCAAGTTCCAAGTGGACAAAAGTTAGGCCGTGAATAAGGGATGAGTTTAACTCGAAAACGAAAAAATCTAGTTTCTATTGAACACCAGTTAGGCAATGACAAAAATATATTGCATGAAGGTACTAAAAGTGATTGAAATTCGAGTTCAATTAAAATTTGAATTCAAAGTTAACTGAAAACATTAGAAACTGAAATCAGTTAAAATTAGTTAGTCAAAATTGAGTTCCAATTGAACATATGTATGCAGTGACATAAAATAGTATGCATTAGGGTAGTATAAATTGATTAAAGTTCAAGTTCTTGCAGTGACATGAAAAGGGTTTAAACCGTAAGTAAGTGTAAATTTATTAGATTATTGGTTCCAATCGAACCCCCGCAAAAATATTAACATTAACTTTTTAATAAGTTCAAAAAAATTTAAATTTCAAAGAAAAATTCCAACAAATCCAAAAATTTCGATAAAGAGTCCAAAATTAAATTTGTAGTTTCCAAAAAGATTCGAATTTAAAAAAAAAGTTCAAGATTAACTTCTCAATAGGTTTCAAAAATTTAAATTTCAAATTTTTTTATATACTTTCCAATATAATATTCAAAATAGTATTTCAATATAAATTTTTTCATTATATGTTAATATAAATTTTCAATATAATGTTTATATATAATTTGATAAAAGTTTCACAAAAATTTTCCACATAAGAATTTCCAAAATAATTTCGAAAATAACTTCAGTATAATTTAATAGAATTTCAAAAATTACAGTAAAGTTTCCATACACTTTTCAATATATTTTACAATTGTTAACCCAATGTAGACACCCAAACCAAACCATATATTCAATAAAAAAACTCCATCAAAACTAAAAATTTTAAACTTTGTGACTCCAAATTTTTTTTTCCGATTGTTTGCTACAATTTCGTACTATAAAACTTATTTCGGACAAGTAACCGGTTCATTTAGAACGAAATTCTTATATTCCAGAAATAGCCTTTACTGACCAAAGCAAATTAAAATCACAAAAATTAAATTAAATTGTTGAAGTGTGGACTAAATTCCAAAACCAGTTTCAAATTCGGTCAATGTAAATAGTGATTAACACATATTTAATTGAAATTCCAGAAATTGAAAAAGGCATGAATTAAGTACACGTATACAAAAGGAAATAAATTAGGAACAATTGGTGCTCTCCCGGTGCACAGATGTTAAAATTTAAAAAAATTATAGTTCCTATTTAGAAAAAAATTATAAATTAAAAAACAAAATCCGGTCTATTGTTTCGGGCCCCACGTGGGCGCCATTTCTGTAAGGGTGCGGCGTGGTGGTGGAATCTCCGCTTCCGTTTCCCTGAGCCTTTGCGGTACGCACGTGGTGGCGTTGGGGCATAGCTCGCCGGATGGGTGGGGTTTTGCTCAGGCCCAGGGAAACACACTACAGATATTCACGTGCGATTTTGGAAAACTGAAAAAAAAACGGTCGCTACATGGATGGAAGGCCATACTTACTTACGGTTGGGGACGAGGTGTTCTGCCCCCTTTTGCCCTCCCTACCATGTTACCATGATTCCAATCTTATTTTGTTTGGTAACCCACATTAAAAAAAAATTTGGTTTGGTTTACTCTTCTACATTGGGTTATAAAATTTACATTTTTATTTAAAATTCACTGTTTTAGCGCAACTGTACTTTTTCTTTATAAAACTTATATACGAGGCTAGACCCCGTTATATATATATATATATATGTTTCTTTGTTTTCGTTTTCATTTATAGCTCTTCGATTTAGCCGCATTTTTTCTTTAGCCAAACTTTAATTGTAGAAACTTTTTATTTAATTTTTTGCAAAACGTTAAATTATTACTTAATTCTAGCACAATTTTAAATTACTATGTAATTTTAGCAAAAATTTAAATAATTATGTAATTTTAGCAAAACGTTAAATTATTATGTAATTTTAGCCCAATTTTAAATTACTATGTAATTTTAGCAAAAATTTAAATTATTATGTAATTTTAGCAAAACGTTAAATTATTACGTAATTTTAGCACAATTTTAAATTACTATGTAATTTTAGCAAAACGTTAAATTATTACTTAATTTTAGCACAATTTTAAATTACTATGTAATTTTAGCAAAAATTTAAATTATTACTTAATTTTAGCAAAATTTTGACTTATTATTTAATTTTAGCCAAATTTTAAATTATTATTTAATTTTAGCAAAAATTTAAATTTTTATTCAATTTTAGCCAAATTTTTATCTTAGCCTATTTTTTCTTTCTTGTCTAGCATTAATTAGTAATTAGTTATTGATATTATAATAATACATCAAATATTTAATACTTAACTACTGCACAGTACTGTACACACCAGACGCCGTCTTTCTGAAACATGTTCACCTTGATTGGGTTGGCCTTTGTAATTCATTGATTTTGTCGTTTTTAATAACAGGATAACAGTTCCTCCTACGGTGGTGATTATGTTAATCGTTTTGTTCTTATATGTTGTTGTATTATTTAATGTAGTTTGGTTATTTCGACAAACTTTGCACATATCAAAAATTTTGGTTTTTCTGTGTAAATTCAATTCGTTCATATATATATATATATATATATATATATATATATATATATATATATATATATAAACGCAGAGTGTGTTTTCTTTTCTTTTTTCTTAATTTAGATTTTGTAGGGTTTAAAAAAGTTCACGGTTCGAAATGTTAAGGATTTATAGAAATATTTTCCCTTTTATCTTTGTTTTATGAAATGTTTTGATTTTTGTTTTTGTTCTTTTAAATATTTATTCTTTTAATAAATTCTTTTAACAACCATACACTTTTTGTCCATATACTTCACATTTGCTTTTTCTTATTTTACTTTAAACTCTAAACGTTTCCTTTACTTTAAATCACTAATCGAACTTAACTTTAACCGACCATCCGGTATCCACTTCAATCGCCAAAACTCCAATCCTCTTTCAAAAAATTGTATCATCCTTTTTACTTTACCAACTCAATTTTTTTTTAGCCAAAAAAAAAAATATTAAACCTGTTTTCTTAAAAAATATGCTCAACCATTCATTGAAAAGCCTATGTATGTCATTATGTAACATCTCATCTCGCCATCCATAATACACATAGATATACATACACCAGTGAAGGCCGTGCCAAACACACTGGTGCTCGGCTTCTTATATGTATACAGCCGAACGAAAACAAAAATACTCACCAAAGAGTAAAAGTAAACAACAATTTCATTCAGTCTTATGAAAGCTTTTGAACAAAGCTGGTCTATGTCGCATTGCCTTTTGAAATTCATACATACTTTTTTTTAATAGGTACACAGAGAATATTTGTTTAAAGGAAACCAAAAATGTTGAGAAAATTTCGAAGACTTGATAAACTTTAAATTTAACATTTTCTATAAATAACATACGTCGACTCCATTTGACAACATTATAGCTGTCTTTTATGCATTTTTTTTAATTTTAAAAAAAATCCAGTTACTGGTAATTTTATTAGTTTTTGTAACATACCACTTAATAACCTTTAAAATTTCTTAAGTTTTGCTATTTGGTGTTTTTTTTTTTTTTTTTTTGTTTTTTATTAATATTAATATTACTTATCTGATTTAATAAACTTCAAACTTATGGATAAAAGAGATTAAATGTTCTTCACGTTTTGTTTTACATTTTCAGAATGTAAGATTTAAAATTTTAAAACAACAAAATATATATAAAATTTTACCATATTCTTCGTGAACTCAGCTATTTGCCCTTTTATGCATTCATATAAACATTCATACAAAATCTACACAAACCCATTTAATATCGGCGTTATGTTACGTCCATAGATTTCGATCAGTGTAGTACAACTAACACATGCTCATAAACACTATTACTAACTCAATTCTCTCGATGGCCACCACTGACATACACTCATTCATAATCTCACTCTCTATGTTAAAAAAAATACCAACTCATATTAAAATAAGAGAGAGGAGTGTGATTACTGAATGAATGAAGGGGTAAGCTAATAACAATAGCTGAACACAAAGTGGGAGAACGAGAAAGATTGCAATCAGGAAATTAACACATCCATGAATAATGATGTAATGCAACAAAACCGAAGAGACTGTGCAAAAAAATTCGCGCCAACACTCAATTTACTAAAAATAGAATTTTTGCTAACAAAAATAAATTGGCGAACAACATTACCAAATAAGGAGTTGTTTTTACTATTTTAGCCTATACACTGTAGAGCAAAAGCTTAGCACCGAATGAGGCGATACATCAATAAGGATATGAAATCTTTTTTAAAGGAGTGTGGTATTATATTGCAAACAACTGTTATTGTCCAGAACAAAATGGTGTGGCTGAACGCAAAAATCGGTCATTAGTTGAAATGGTTTGTGCAATGTTAAACGAAGCGAATCTTCCTAAAAATTTGTGGGCAGAATGTGTATTAGCAGCAAACTATATTCAAAATCGCCTTCCTAGAAAATCCGTAAGTACAACTCCATTTGAACTATGGCACAATAGAAAGCCTGATTTAAAACACATAAAAATTTATGGAAGTAAAGCTTTGGTTCAGATTCCAAAATGTAAGCGTAAGAAGCTTGATAATGTTTCTGTAGAATGTATTTTAGTTGGATATGAGGAAAATACAAAAGGATATAGACTCATGAAAAAGGAATCTAATCAAATTTTAATAAGTAAAGACGTTAAATTTTATGAAGAATTTTCAAACGATAAAGAAATAACTTGCAGTCCTATAGAAAAAGAAGATTTCCAAATTGATGTTTTAAAAAATGAGGAAATTGAAGAACTTGAATGTAAAATTGAATTCTCATATGAAGAAACACAAGATGAACCAAAAGAATCCGAAGAACAGATTGGTGAATTTGAACAACAGAATAATAATCAACCAATGCAACAAACCTCTGTTGAGAATATAGTTAATTTACGTAAATCTGAAAGGTTGAAAACTAAACCATTAATAAATTGGGGAAAAGTAGATGAACTTTATTTAGTCAATAATAATAAATTGTATAATAATAATATAGCTCCTAATACATGGAATAAAATGCTTACTTTAGATAAGCATGAACGAGATTTATGGATAGATGCTGCTCAAGAAGAATATAAATCTCTTCAAAAGAATAAAACTTGGATACTAACAAAGTTACCAAACGGAAAGAAACTTGTAGGATGTAAATGTAGGATGAAAAATGACACCTTGAATAGACCTAAATACAAAGCACGGTTAGTAGCTAAACGATATACACAATCATTTGGTGAAGATTATGAGGAAACCTTTGCACCTGTGGGTAAGTTTGTCACATTAAGAACTTTGCTATCAATTAGTTCCTCCAAAAAGTATGTAGTTAAACATTTAGTTGTTAAATCAGCATTTCTAAATGGAAGTATACAGGAAGAAATTTATATGGAACAACCTCAAGGATTCATTGAGAAAGGTAAAGAAGGTTTAGTTTGCAGACTAATGAAATCAATTTATGGACTAAAACAAGCTGCTAAATCATGGTATGATAAATTAAATGAAGTTTTAATTAAACTTGAATTTAATAGAGGAAAAGCTGATACCTGTTTATACACAGCAAAAATTAATAACTGTATTGTTTATCTATCAGTATATGTAGATGAAATTTTAATATGCTGTGAAAGATCGGATATTATATCGAAAATTTATAATGATTTGAATAGTTATTTCGAAATTAAAAATTTGGGATTTGTTTCATCATATTAAGGTATTCAAATAGAACAAAATGCTGATGGTGATTTTTTGTTACATCAAAAGAAAAAAATTAAAAAATTGATAACTGATTGTAAATTGCAAGATGCCAAACCAAGTTATATTCCAATGGAACCTGAATTTATCAAAATTACACATGAAGAATATTTGATGCCAAATAACGAAAAATACAGATCAATTGTTGGTATGTTATTACATATTTCCATTACTTCCAGACCTGACATATCTGCTGCAGTATCAATACTATGTAGGCGAGTTGCCAATCCACGTAAATGCGATTGGGAAGCAGTTAAAAAGGTTATACGTTATCTTCAAACAACACTAGAAAGAAAATTAATTTTAAAAAGAAATTCATATTTTAATATTGAATCTTACGTCGACGCTAATTGGGCAAGTGATTATGGAGATCGAAAATCAACAAGTGGTTACTTGATTTTACTTAGTGGTAATGTTATATCCTGATCATCTAAAAAGCAATCGACAGTAGCATTATCATCGACAGAAGCTGAATTTATAGCAACATCTTATCCTGGTCAAGAAATATCTTGGATAATTCAATTATTGAAAGATATGAACATTCCAATTACCATGCCAATACCAATGCACGAAGATAACCAAAGTTGCATCAAAATTATTTTGTCGTCGAAATTTAGTTCAAGAACAAAAAACATAGATGTAAAGTTTCATCACATCAAAGATTTATATAATAATAAAATTATTGAATTCAAGTATTGTCCTTCTGATCAACAACTTGCTGATTTTCTCACCAAGCCTTTATCACATCCAACGTTCAAAAAATTAATTGCGAATATATTTCGTTGGATATCAACAAAATATTCACTTTGTGTAAAAGTATTTTGAAAATATTAATCAAATAAACTTTGTTTTATAATTTATATATTAGAAAATATTTTCAATAAAAATTTATTAGTTTTCAAACCTTTATACAATTAACACGTACTGCTCTTTAACTGGATAGGATTCTAATAACACCCATATTCACCTTACTTAGAGTTGAAAACCAAATGTTTAGCAAATCTCACACCCATATTCACCTTACTTATAGTTAGTAATACTATTAGTTATGTTGAATTTCGCAGTTTTTTTTGTGGCTGGCATCACTATTTTTTTTAAGAAAGTCACTACTTTTTGAAATTTTCACTAATGCTATGGATGATTTGCAAAGGTGCACTTCAAAAGGACAACAAATCAAAGTTGTAATGTCAGTGGTGAAATACGCCTATAGATTATACTAATTTAAATGAATTATTATATTAATTTAAATGAATACTTAACTTGAATGCTAATGGCATTTCAATTTTTTTCTAAATTAAAACAATTTGTGCTACTAATTTCACGAGAAAATATTAAAATAGCGTCTTTAAATGAAACACAGACCCTATTTTAAAAATTATTATTTATATAGAAGTGACAGAACAGATGCAAGAGGAGGACGAGTTGCTCTGTTAATTCATAAATCTGTCGCACATAAAAACCTCTTTACATCAAACACCTCATCAATCGAAAACATTTCAATTGAAGTTATTATAAATACTAGACCTTGTATTTCGTTATATTCACCACGCTATACCCATAACTTCTGATATCTTGAACCTAACACCTTCCTCCAAAGAATATATAGTTTTTGGTGACCTAAGTCCCAAAAATTGTGCTTGGAATTGCCGTTCAAATAATACTGCAGGTATCGTACTCAACAACATACAGCAATCAAGCAACTTTTTTATTCACTATCCTAATAGTCCAACCCAATTCCCCAATCGCGAAGCGTCCACAGTTGATGTTATCTTAAGCAATTCCGCTTTAAATATAGACGTAAAAACAATGGATTACGAAATAGCATCAGACCATCGCCCCATTATATGTACACTTAAAAGATCAATGGCCATGCTGGTTGACCTCAAAAATTACGATTATAGAGCAACCAACTAGAACATTTTTATGAATTTTTAAACAATAAAATCTCGTTATATTCAGACATATACAATACCATGGCAGTGATTGATCAGGAAATCCAAAAAATTATAAATGTAGTTTTCGAAGCAATTGACGTATCTACACCTAAAATAACTCAACAAAATAATTACACGTTACCCGAAAGTACTGTGAAATATTTTAAACTAAGAAGAAGCTTTAAAAGAAAAAGCCAACGATCTTCAAATATAGCCGAACAAAATTTTTATAATCAATGTACTAAGTTTCTAACTAACATAATAGACAAAAGTATTAGTTCGGAACGCAATGGGAAATGTCGTCAATTATTATCCAATTTAAAACCAGGTGATAAAGCATTTTGGAAAATAAGCAGGAACTTGCGAGGAAATGGTAAAAATCAAATCTCACACTTTAAAATTGGAAATGCAAAAATTACATTGGATAAGGACAATGCAGAAATCCTGGCAAATATATTTGTCCAAGCCAATACCTACAACCATTCAGCGGATACATTAATAAATACAACAGCAAATAAGAAGGAAAATCCTATTTCTGAATCAGCAATTTATATATCACTTGAAGAAGTAACGAGTAAAATAAAACCCTCCAAATCCCCTGGTTTTGACAATGTTCCCAACCTGCTTTTAAAGAAACTACTAATATTTAGGAACTGCATCAAACTTACCCAAACCATTTCAAGAATGTTAAGGTTATAGCTATCAACAAACCTAGTAAGCCAAAAATAACAGTCACAGACCTATTAGTCTATTAAGCAACCTAGGTAAAATATTTGAAAAAATACTACATTCTCGTCTTAGCGAATTAATAACGACCAATTCTATTGTTGCTAAAGAACAATTTGGATTTAAAAAAGAGCATAGCACTACTCACCAAATAAACAGAATTAAAAATCAAATAATCACCAATAAAAACAATGAACGTGCAACGTTAGATATTGAAAAAGAGTTTGGCATAATGGCCTAGAATTCAAACTTCTTGATGCAAATATACCAAAATATCTATGAACAATTTCAAACTCAATCATCTATGTAAACTTTTTTAAGATTTCAATCACGGGAGAAGCTTTAAAGTTGCGATTAATAATGAAACGTCATCTGAAAAAACCAGTACCACAGGGTTACGTCAAGGATCAGTCTTGTCGCCATTGCTTTACTCGATATTGTGACGGCTGTACTATATTTGCAACCTTTGGTGTACATCACGAAAAACATACCAACATAGAAAACCTTGAACTTGAAATGTTTTTCTATTTGCTTTGCCAATTTGTTTTACATAGTCAATTTCACTACGTTGATTTTTGCGGGAATTTTTTTTTACTCAGTATCTTCAATTTTGCATTAACTCAATCCTGAATTCATCCATGTGTGTAATCTCCCTATGCTTATGGCTTGCCGTTTTATCGTCAAACCACTTTGTTTTTACCATTCACCTATTAATCTCACGCATATTAATCAATTAATCTCACGCACTCTTTTAGTAAAATATGACGGGGCGTGTTTTTAAAGACATAGAGAATGAAAAGAATGAATTAGTAATTATGTATCTCGGTTGACAATGGGAATTGCTGAATGAGAGGTTAAATAACGATCTACATGGATAAGTAAATGAGTTGGTTGCGAATTTTTTTTGCAAAACAGGTTTCAAATTTTAATGAATGAGAAAAAAATGAAAATTTGGCGTGGCAGAAAATAATGATGCCATTTGAAATGATGAATGAATGAAGATGAGAGGGAGGTTTGGTCAATAATAAGTAAGGATGCAATTTTTGTTTTAGGGGGGTCAAATTGGGTTTGTGAAAGAATAAAGAGCTTGAGGAAAAAACCTTAAACTAAAAAATGTAGAGTTAGAAAAAGTTTTTAAAATTTAAGAAATTTAAAATTTAAATTAAAGATTTAAGTACCGTTTTAAGAAAAAATTATTTAAAATGTTTGATTATTCAGGTTTGGGAGTTAAATGGTGACAGTCAGTAGAATACTTTCAAAGTGCTTGTTGGTGTTTTTTATGTAAATATTATTGAAGAAAATTGTTTTGCATATAAAAAAATTAAATAAATTTTTAAGAAAATTGTGCATTTGTTTAGTGGAACAGAAACTCCAGTGAAAAGTCCCAATTGAAGCTTAATGGCAGTATTTTAAACTTTGTTAAAATAACATAAATTTAAAAAAAAAAACGTGTTAATTTTGAAAAGCAGAAAAGCCAATACGTGTAAAATTTAAATACCTAAAAGAAAGATTGTAATAAGTAAAACTAGATAAGAAAAGAAAGCTCAAATTTAATTTGTAAAATGAAAAGAAAATAGAAAAGATTCGTGTAAACTAAAACTGTAAATTTGTATAAACTTAAAACCTTTAACTGGCGAAAGCAAGCGTTGCAAAATTTTGTAACAAAAAAAAAAAAAATATGAAAAGTGACAACTCATGCGCCCGGCGGCAGCGACCTCATCGGTACGACATCTTACAACCAACACCAGCAATAAGGCGGTAATTTTTATTTTATTCCAAAATACAAATAATTGTCCAAATTAAAATTTTTGTGATATATAAATATTTTCTAAGCTTAAAAGTTTTATTAAATTTAAAAATTTTACTAAATTAATAAAATTTTGCTACATATAAAATTTTGCTAAATAAAAATTTTTCTAATTATAAAATTAGCTAAATATAAAGTTTTTCTAAATATAAAAATTTTTCTTAATGTAAAAATTTTCTAAATATAAAATTTTTCAAAATGTAAAAAATTTCTAAATATAAAATTTTTCTAAATATAGCATTTTTCTAAATTTAAAAATTTGCTAAATATAAAATTTTTCTATGTGTAAAAATTTTTTAAATATAAAATATTTCTAAATATAAAATTTTTCTAAATGTAAAAATTTTCTAAATATGAAATATTTCTGAATATAAAATTTTTCTAAATGTAAAATTTGCTAAATATAAAATTTTTCTAAATATAAAATTTTTCTAAATGTAAAAATTATCTAAATATAAATTGTTTGCTAAATCTTAAATTTTGCTAAATATAAACTAAAATTTAGAACTTTGAAATGAAAGTAGAATAAATCAAAAATTTTATAGCCCCATGTAGAAACCTAACCAAACCAAACCTTTTTTAAAGTGTGGGTTACCTCCAAGTAAGATGGAATAACAGGAAACATGGTAGGGAGGGCAATAGGGGCACTCCATCTAAGGGTAAGTATGTCCGTCCATCCCTTAGATGCCGTAGTTTTTGACAGTTTTTTTTCTAATCGCAAGTGAAAATATCTGTAGTGCGATTTCCCTGGGTCTTAACAAGATCCCACCCATCCGGCCAGCTAGATCCCACGAAAATTGCTTATTACGCAGATGATACTGCGTTAATTTCTTCAAACAAATTTACAAGTGCACTCCTGAAGAAAATGGAGAAGGTACTTGTAACTTGTAGTAAACATTTCCACAAATGGAAAATCAAAATTAATACAAACAAGACCCAAGCAATAATTTTTCCATATAACAATTCTCCCAAAAGACTGGAAATAACACCATAAATGTACTTAACGATGTCGAATATCTCGGAGTTGTCTTGGACAAAAAGCTTACATATAAACAACATATTATGGTTACGTGCCAAAAAACTATAAAATCATTTAAAGCATTATGGCCACTACTAAATAGAAGGTCATTTCTAAATCCAAAAAACAAAAATCTACTCTTCGAAAGTGTTATAAGGCCAATATTAACATCCGGGTGTCCTATTTAGAGTGACGCTGCCAACTGTCACCTAAAACGCGTACAAATTATACAATACAAATGGTTTAAAATGATACATAAGAAGCCCTGCAGATATCCTACAAACCTTCTTCATGAAGAAACAGGTTATAAACAATTAACGATTTCATAACAAGGATTAATAACATTTACTTTGCCAAAATTGAAAATTCTTCTTATCCACTGATAAGGGAATGAAGATATATAACGTAAAATTAAGAAGAAATCACAAAATTTAAAATTATATGCGTATGGAGGGTATTATTTCTAATAAACCTCCTATAAGCACATAAATATTTTCAGATATTATTTGAATATACTAAATCATATAAAGGTTTTTCTCCTCCAATTTTCCTTTAAAATATAACACCATTAATTAACTAAAAATTTTTTCTTTAAATTGTATTTCAGCAAAATTCGAGTACATTAACAACAATAATGATTACGAGCAGTGGGACATCTTCAGCCGATTCTTCAACTGTGGAAAGTGAATCAGATTCGGATGATTCATTAACTGAGACTAGCAAACCTATAAATGATGCTCCTTTTACAGCAGGGGAGCTAAACCTTATATATAGAATGGTTGTACAAAACATTGAAGAATGTGCTACACGATTTCCAGAGCATTATAAATCCATTTATCGTCTAATACATCATTATATGAACTCTAAACCAGAAAATTGTGATATACAAAAAAGCGAAAAACTTTTGGTAGGCCAATATAAAACAAGCTTGGGCAATCTTGTCAATGGGTTATTTTATGATAGAAAAAATAACAACTTGTTTAACGGAATTTGGCGTATACCATCATCGGAAATTGATCGGCCTGGAAGTTTTTCAACACATTTAGTAAAATGTGTTACTATATTCATACAGCTTCTATTCAAAACTAATAATCACAAGATGCTAATGGACATCGCCTTAAACTTATATAAAAATCCTGATTTGGATAAGTAAGTATCGGTTAACAATTTACTATAATATATCTGTTATTTCCAAGCGAAACTAACGAAGGTTTTTTCATATACACGACACATAAAATAGAAAAATATTTTGTTAAAACTTAAATTTCTTGCAGAATATGCGTGCAAATCACATTAAATATGTTAATCTTTTGCTTTCTTAAAGCAAACAAATATAGAATTTGTGCCAGAAAAACTTGATTTCAGTTTCTCCCACCTTTGTTACTGCTTGCTAGTAAATACATAAACAAATTAGAAATGATAAAAAAAGTAAATTAAAACAAACAAGTAGTATTATATCCAAGATTATCAAATAAGAAAAAAGGCTAGATTTCAAATTATAATGACTACGGTTTTTCTGATGTTTAAAATTAATATGATAATTAACAAAAAATTTAGGTGTTTTCGTGCCTTTTTAATTGAAAGCAATTACACTATGCAGCAAGCAAAAATTCTTTTGATAACCACTATATTTTTTTGATTCGCTACAGTCACCTAACTGCAAAAATCATTGTTATTTCAAATTTTATTGTACGGGTTTTTTAAATTTTTTAAAATTTTAGATTTTTGAAGAGGCTGCTCCATACATGTTGTCGTAACTTTGGGACTAGGTATTCGCTTTTGTTATAAAATACGTCAAAAAACTTAAATAAATTTTGTTATTGTTACACTAAATAAACTATATCATTGTTGTTGGGTAAATGCACAAATATTAATTTCAATTAGAAATCATATGTAAAAACGCGTAAACAACAATGTGAAAACCTCACAATAAAGCCTAATATGAAATTAAAATTTTTCAATGACATTTTCTTAAAAGTAGTTAATTAAATACACCCAAAATTTCAGAACATTTTACAATACATTTAAAACACGACTAACACATACTATACGTTGTCAGACTATGATATCTATTTAGGTTTTTTTTTTTAAGTCTCTATGTTGAAGTCTCTTTGAGAATGTTTAGTAAAGACTTAGCACGTCGTGATGGAATTTTTTTCGTAATATTAAATCAAATTTGAAATAAGAGAAAATTTTCACACATGTGTATAGTGGATGATCTTTTTCGAGTAGTTCGCCCAGAGTCAATTTTAATTGGAATGGCTTTATTTTAAAAATGAGTAATCTGCGAATATGGTCAATTATTTTTAATATGAATATGGTCAATTATTTTTTTGAAGATGTTTGTTTCATGTTGATATCAGTTGTTAAATTTCTCAACCATTTTACGGCTTTTGTTGCTGCACATAAAGCTATAAATTCAGCTTCGGTGGTAGATGTTGCAGTTACGCTTTGTTTTCTTGAACTCCGTGCAACTGGGCCTCCATTAATAAAACCAATTCAACCAGTGGTACTGCGTCACAATACATTACCAGCAGTTTCTAACCAGATCCTATATCCAAAGAAATGCCTCGTTCATCAGTACCTTTTAAATATTTAAAAATTCGTTTAACTCCTTTCCAATGAGCAGCAGAAGGATTTTCAACGAATCTGCTTAACACACCAATAATGTAAGCTATAACAGGGCGAGTTCATACCATCAAATACATTAACGATCCGATTGCTTCACGATACGGGAAAGTGATTTTGTTTCTACATATTGATGTAAATGTTGAATACCAGGCTCAGCAGGTGTTGAAACAGCAAAACCATCAAAATGATTGAAATGTTGCGCAGTGGCACCATTTGAGTTTTTTCGTTGCAAAAATCATATCTTTTGAACCGAATAACATAATTGAACAGTTTAAACAGCATATGATAGATAACTGTTCAGCCTATGAAATGAGCGTTTGGAAAGGGTGCTACGCTTTGTAGGGGCCTACTTATGGGCTATCAAAGTTAAAATTTGTAGAAAAAATCAATTTTATGGTAACTAAAAAAAATTATTTTTAAATTTTTAGATTGTTTTTATTTTTTTTCTTTAGGGTTTTATGTTTTAAATTATAACCCAACAAATTAAAAAAAAAATTACTTCTTTTTTAAATTTATTTTTTCAATTTTCTGTAAAATATTCATCACAATTCGTAAGAGAAATTATATCTAAAAAACTAATCATTTCTAAACTATAATTATTTTCTAACTCTATTCGTGACTTCACATGCCGCAGGGAAGAAATAAGTGGATCGGAAGATGCTGCCAACATGTTGAAGAGGTCCTCATTTTGCCTTACCCTTGATGCTTTGAATGTGTTCTGCAATCTATATTTTTTATAAAATTTGTTAAGAGACTCCTGTGCTTCTTCAGAAAGCTCTTCAATTGGCAAAGACTGGTACTCAATTATATGTTTGCCATGCGCCAATATCGGTCGGGGTCAACTTCTTCTGTGGATACATTTCTGCTAAAAGAGATGCAGTTTTCGATGCATATTCTCCATATTTTGTAGAATTGACATTTTCTTTGCAGTTAAAAACATTCAAGATCGTTCCCAATCTTTTCACGATTTGATTGTCAATTCCAGTGATTCTAGTTACTGCCTCATCATTTAAAAAAAATATCCTAGAAGTGTTTCCATCGTTTGAGTTACCGTATCCGTGCTTGGGACAGCATCCTGTATTTGCTTCTTTCTGATCTTTCCTTATCCTTTATTGATGTATTTTCATCGAAGTTTTCCTCCTCTTGTGGTAGGGTATACGCCAGTTTTAGCAAGAACTCCATACACCTTATCCTTGCGTGCAATGGTGACATTCCATATTCGTAATTCTCCTCGTTTGTAGAATCGTTTAAATTACCAAAGTTCTTCTGACTCTTTTTGCAAATCGGGCATGCCAATGTTGAGGTTGTTCCTGTCAGTTCGTTTACGACTTTTCCGTCAACCATGGTCAGGTGGAACTCGTAATTGCATTCAATATATTTTCCTTCTCCAATTTGCAGCTTCGTAGGCTTAATCTTGCTTATTTGATCTTCAATGTCCTTCACCGTGGTCCTTATGAGTTCTGCCGATTCCCTTGCAAACTGAAACATTATTGGTCGGCAATAATGCACTGATGACGTGGATTTTTCCAATGTAGGGAAACATCAGATTTTAGCCGCAAAGGAACAGCAGATGCCATAAACATATTTCCGTCCGATATTGTAGCGTCATCGGAAGATATCCTTTGCTTATAAACGCTCTGTCCGGATGATCCATCGCAGCCCCATTTGCTGATCAATATCAGTTTCTCAGGAAGAATTTTCACCTCATTTTCAGGAAGACACTCCAACAACCGTTTTTCTGGATGGCCCATGCGATCCTGCAGATTGGCTTTCACAGAGACTTCCGTAAACTCCGTATGCAGTGGTCGTGAATTTATTTTGGCTTGCGTAATATGCTTGTATCCTGGTAAAACGTCAGCCCCGTTCGCATCAAGGATGCCCGTAGTATCTCATATTTTTCTTTGGAAAGTTGTAAGTCCATAAACAAGACCAAGGCTTCTTCGGAACCATACTTTTTAATGTGTGCGTTTGTGGACGTGGGAATGCTTTCCTTAATCCTTTTTAGTCGCAGTGGGCTTGCATCAGCAACAGATTTTGTAATCTGCGACCTAACTCTTTCACTATCCTTTGTATATTTAATAGACAGCGCGTCCGATAAATGCTTCGTGGTCAAGTCATTGGTGGCATCGGCAAGTTTCCTCTTTCTTGTGAAAATTGAACACTCCTCAATAGTATTTTTTGGCCTTCCTTTTGCTCCTCTGGTTGATGTGGTGGGTTTATCTACTGCCAATATGTCCAGGATGGTGTCTTCATTAAGCCAGTCCTCGTATTTGGAGTTGAAGTTCTGAATGGTTCGATTAGATTTCACCCTTTTTGCCTTAATATTTGCATATATCAGATAAAAATTATTTTTTATAATTTCGCTTCTCTCAATATTTCCGTATAAGCTATCAAGTTCTTCTAAAGCAGCTTCCGTGAAAAACTTTGGTGTGGTTGACCTTCTAAACAGTTCAAATAATTTTAAATTGTTTAACGCCATGGTTTCAGTAGTTGTTGCGCCAACTTTCAGTCGTAGACTAATCCAGGCATTATGCTTATTTTGCAATATATAGGCTTATGCTACCATGCCTAAAAATTTACCTGGTCCCTGCATACATATGGATTTAGGCTGAATTATGCAATTTTGATATTATGCTCGTGTCTAAATAAGATTTGTGCCTACTTGGAGGGACCATATGTCAATATTGTTCTTGACCATTTGTACTCCAAAGTAATTTTTAAGTGAGGTGCGTACCTGCGTACTACTGTCAGTCAAAACATGTAAGGGATGCACGCCATACAATTTCTGCAACCATGTCTTTTTAACCTTTTTTTACCTCTAGAAGCCAAACGGGCACGAAAGGGCAGATAAAACCTTTTGAATTATGTAAAGAAATAATCAAGGAACACGTTTTGCAAATATGGCAAATATAGAAAAATACAGATTTTTTTTATTTTCCGTCAAAGTTGAAAAATAGTGAAAAACGGATAGTTTATAAATAGTGATTTACCAGGAGAAACAAAAAACAAACAGTTAATTTTTAGCAATTTCTATATACAGGCTTTTAAGGTCATTTGTTTTTAATATAAATAAAAGATAATTATTTAATTTTTTGATCCAACGTTTCGGTGGGATTTTTCCACCATCTTCAGGGATTTGTATTTTATTGAATATATAATCTTTAGTCAATTTTCACATTAATTATGATATGGTTTTAATACGAAACATACAGCACGACATAAAACACAAATTTGAAATACAAATGTAAAAATAAAATAAAATAAAATATCACAGTAAAATTATTGTTAATGCTAGCTATCACAGTTGGAAATTAAATTTTTTTATCATTATACATCTAATAAATAAATCAATCAATACAAACAAAAAATAAGGCGATTCGTTACCTATTTTTCGTGATATTACACCTGAAATCGCAACAAATTGACTAAAAATTGTGTGTTTTTTTGAAAACCGAAAGTCGGTCAACTTTGAACGGTTATATCTTCTAAACTAAAAATGCGATATTATTAAGAGTAGCATATTTGAAATCGTTGAAAAGTTTCCTATAACATGGGTTTATTCAAAACTTCGTCGGCGCACATGAAAATTTTGATTTTTGCAACCTCGTTTGCTCTACGGGCGCCACTGTGCGTTGTAGAATTTTTTGAGTATAAACATGTTGAAAAATTTTTAGCTTCTTTTTCTGTTGATCAATATTAATTTGCAATCCTAGAAAAAATTCTGCTTCCTTATGCGTTGTGTCAAATTCTTTATGCAAACATTGTAACAATTTGTGAATAATATCACCATCGTTTCCATATATTAAACCGTAATCTACGACATATGGAGTGAGATAAATTGTTGTTTTGTCAGTTATATAAACAAACACACACAAATCAGCACCACGATTGTTTGAAATAAAAATTTTTAAGAAAACCAACTACTCCTTTATTATATTGGTGAGAAGCTTGTTTTGAACCACATAATCCTTTGTGTAGGTGGCAAACTCTATTTTCTGTTTCAAAACCATACGATTGCTCCATAAAAATGTCCACTTCAATAAAACCGTGTAAAAAGGCAGTCTTCACATCAAATTGTATAATTTGCATGTTTTGCGTGGCAGCTATAGATAAGATTGTTCTTACCGATTGATATCGCGCAACTGGCAAATAAATTTCATTATAATCAATGCCTCGTTTTTGAAAACATTCACGTGTTAATCGTGTCTGTGTTTATCATTCTCACCATTTGCTTTGTATTTACGTTTAAATACCCATTTATTTGACAATACGTGCATATTTGTTTTTCTTGGTACTAATTTCCAGGTTTTGTTTTTAACTAGAGAATCAATTTCATCATAAATTGCTGCTAACCATTTCTAATAATCTGAATCATGTAACGCTTCTGCTAGAGATGTTGGTTCCAATTCAGCTATACACAATTCCGCATCAATTTCATCACATTTATCATTTTTAACTCCGCTTCTTGTATTGTATGAGCTACGAGGAATTACTTGCCTAGGATTTTTATACACTTTACCAATTTCATCTAAATCTATATCAGCTGCTTCTACTTCTTTGATTTTGTTAGTATTTTCATTTAATTCAATTTCTTCGTGAACTTTCTCTTCATTTCCAGTAAGCTTTACATCTCTTCTTATAAATACTTTCTTACCAACAGGATCATATACACGATATGCTTTGATATCATCATTATAAGCACCATTGAGTAATGTTCTGTACGCCGTGCTGTATACACGTTTTATGTTACTTGTTTCGTGTTAAACTATTCTAAAAGATAAATAAATAAATAAATAAAATCAAATATTTGTGGCGTTCTCTTGTTTTGTGTCGCGAAACATATTTAGCCTTTTATTAATATTTCTTTATTTTAACAATAAAAAGAAAAATTAATCAAAAATAAAATAAATTTAAATAAAATAAAATAATAAAAACGAATATAAAAAAGAAACACTCCAATATATAAATAATACATAAAACAAATAAAACAAACCATAAAACAAAATTTGAACACATCCAACATTAACAAACTAACAAAAAAAAATTCAACATTCAACCAAACCATGCAAAAACAACGACACAAAATACCCAACAATAAAAATAAAAACATACCATCAAAATAAAAGAAACATCCCAACATATGAATAATACACAAACCAAACAAATTAAACCATAAAACAAAATTAGAAAACATCCAACAATAACAAACTAACACGGTGCAAAAAAATAAGATATTCAACATTCAACCAAACCAAACAAAAACAACCACACAATATACAAAAAAAAAAAAACAACAATTGCACTTCAACAACATGCAGTTTTTTTTTAAATATTTTTTTTTCTCTGCAATATGACCAAGCAAATGAATTTTTTGCTTATACGTAGTACAATCAGCTAGTATCTGTTTTGTTGTTGGGTTAATTAGTGATGAAGGCATAGCACTGATCAAAACTAATCGTTTCAGCAATAAAGCAGGTACTTCCTCTTGTACTATCGTATCGACTTTTGCAACATACGTGGACTCAGATCGAATTTTTTTTATGTACATGTCCACATTTTCTTTCATCGGCCAGATGTTTTCGCCTTATGTGAGACCCAGGTAAGTGGGGATGCTGATCAACAGGATTTTCACATACCTGGTTATCACCTTCTATCACTTTTTATTCTTCTTAGGGGCCTTGTTATGTACATTCGCGACAATGTTGTGTACCAGTACCAGCAACATTTGAACTGTAATGATGTAGAATTGAACTCACTTTGGGTTAAGTTCAAAATCAGGTCACACATTTTGCACTTCGGGTTTCTATATATGAGCCCAAATACAGAAAGGGAGCATACCTATAATGGCTTCGACGCCCTTACTGAATCCATATCTAGAATCCTAGAGAGTTGCCCGAATAGTGAAATCGTTGTTGCCGGCGATTTTAATATTCAAAACTCTACTTGGCTTCACCATTCGAGTCAAACAACTCCCGAAGGCCGTTACGTTGGGATTTTCGCGGCGCATAACCATCTAGCGCAACTAGTGAATCAACCAACGCACATCACGTGCATTGAAGGGCAACAACAAAATACTTAAACCTTTTTCTCACTTCACACCCTGATAAGTATGAAGTGAAAATATTTGCACCTCTCGATAATTCGGATCACTGCACCATTTCCGCATCCTTTTCGTACTCTGTATATCAAAGTGTTTCAGCGCCAGCTATGAAGCGCTTACTTTTTATTTACGAAAAGGATTGTTGGGCTGAACTCAACGTTTTTTTCAAGCATTTCAACTAGAAGCTTTGTTTCCTGGATAAAGATGTTGATGCTGCTGCGAAAATGGTGGAAAAAATAATAATGGTGCTTGGTATGTGATTATATATTCCATCAAAGTACATTACGGCTAAACCTAATCAAAAATTATGGTTTAACCAGACTTGCAGAGATGTAGTCAGATCCAGAGAGGAAACATTCAGATATTGGCGTGAAAATAAAAATTCCGTCACTGAACTGCAACGCAAACAGGCGAGAACTTAATGTGCCGTAACACTAAGGCTCCAAAAATTTCTTTGCGATCAGCGTCTTCGTGCTAAAGTTCTCTCTGCTCCTCGGGGTAGTAAGAGCTTTTGGTCATTTGTTAAAAGGGTAAAGACTCTTTTAAGGAATGACCAAATATTCACTGATAAGGCTAACCTTTTAGCTGAACTTTTCGCAAAAAACTCGTTTTTGTCGGATAGCGATTAACCTCTGCCCGAACTTGAAAATGTATCTTGTACTATGCCTCAAATATTCTTTTGAGCACATGCAGTTAAAAAGGTTCTTTCGGATCAGCACTGGTGCTGAAACAGTGCTCTTCTACGCTAGCCAGTCCATTGGCCAACCTTTTCAGCCTTTCGCACCGTTCGGGAGTCTTTCCCTCTTGCTGGAAGGTTGCTAATGTCCAACCAGTCCCTGAAAAGGGTGCGGCTAATAACCCTGAAAATTACCGTCCAATTGCAATCTACTCTGCGCTCTCAAGGGTGATGGAGAGCATGATCAATTTCCATCTTATGAACTACCTAGACGCCAACTCACTCCCTAATGATCGACAGTATGGCTTCCGTAGAAATCGCTCCACGGCAGACCTGTTAGCTCTACTTTCTGAGCGCTGGAGTCGATCCATTCGCAATTTTGGCGAAAATAAAGTGGTTGCTCTGGATATTTCCAAGGCATTCGATCGTGTGTGGCATGGTGCATTGATATCAAAGCTTATTGCATTTGGGGTCGGTAATGACTTCTCTCGATTTATATCGAACTTTCTCAAAGACCGAACAATACGTGTTGTTATTGATGGGGTCTCATCTAATGAGGTTCAGCTTAATTCAGGGGTACCCCAAGGTTCCGTTCTTTCTCGTTCTCTTTTCCTTATCTTTCTGAACGACCTCTTTGGTCAAACTTTTAATTCTATATACTCTTTTGCAGATGACAGCAGCATATGTCATTCTTGGAAGTTGGGGGGCCAAAAGGCAGACAATGAATGACACACTCAATCTAGACCTGTTAACAATCTCCATGTGGGGTAAAGCGAATAGGGTTGATTTTAATGCGCTGAAGACTCAGTATTGTATGTTGACCCATAGGGCCATGGAATCAACAATTTCATCTGTATATACGGGTAGTATAGGTATTTAGGAATCGGATACTCTGAATGTTCTACGCATGAGCATTCATTGTGATGTTCGTTGGAAAGAGCAGAAGCGTTCAAGTGTCTTGGTTTTCTAAAACGGTGTAAAAATTACTTCACTCCTTCTGATCTCCTTAAAATCTATACCACTTACATCCCACCGAAAATGGATACAACTCCCATATATGGTCAGGAGCTCCAAAATCTGTTTTGGAGCTACTAGACCGTGTGCAAAGGAGGGCGTTGGCGCTCATCAATGACAGTAGGGTATCCAACTCTATTGATTCATTGGAACATCGTCGGAATGTGGGTTGTGTAGCACTGTTCTATAGATATTACCATGGAAAATGTTCTTCTGAGATTAGCGAACTTATTCCAAGTGCCCAAGTTTCGGTTCGTTCGCCCGCTTCTCAAGTAGATCACATCCGTTTGTAGTCTATTGTCCAGTTGACCGCACAACGCATTACAGAGAGAATTTGTTTATCGGTCGAACTTGCCATATGTGGAATAGACTCCTCGCAGAGGTCTTTCCTGACAGTTATAATCTAATAAAATTTAAGTCAAATATCCACAAACACTACTCCCTCTCTCCTCCTTCCCCTAACCTATTTTCCTGAAATTAACATAATGTACTGAATTTGTAGGGGCCATCCCCTGAGTGTTGGTTAATTTAATTTAAGAAGAAAACCCAACCAGCATTCCCATTATTGAATTTTTCTGCCATTTGGTGCGTTGTTCTTTTGGTATGTTTATATAAGCTGCGCTGCCAAACACTTTAAGTGTCGGTTTTTTGATAAGCCATAATTCGTATGGTGTATTGCCATTTAAAACATCTAGTGCTGTATGGGTTTTAATTTACACCACCGTATTTGTTGCTTCTCCACAGAGATAAATTTTTAGTTTACGGTTATGCAGCAGAGCCTTAGCACTTTCTACGATTGTACGATTTTACCGTTCGATAAAACATTTTGTTCTGGTGCTCTTGGTGTGGCAATTTCATGTTTAATGTTATACTTCAATAATAATTTTCTAACATCATCATTACCAAATTGTAAACCTCCATCAGCTCTCAGCATCTAATTACATGACCATCCGCTTGAATTCGGCAAAAATGTCATTAAGCTCTCCAAAACATCTTTTTTATGCTTAAGAAAATATACAAAAGAATATATTGAATAATCATCCTTCAATAATAAACAGTAATTAGCTTTTCCAATTGATGGTACACTCATCTTACCACAAAGAAACGTTTCACCTGGTTCCGTAGCTCGTTTAGCACCATATTGCGGAAAGCTTTGACAATATTGCTTGACATACGCACAACCTTCACAAAACGGAATTTTACCTGGAGAACTTTTTATTTTTAAATCTGCATCATATTTTTATTATCCATTTCTTGTAATGTTTTAAAGTTTACATGTCCCAAACGTTCTTGCCAAATCATAACAGATTCCGCAGTACCTGTATTTAATGACGCTTTAATTACTGGAGTAATATTCATATTGGACAACCTGCTGTCACGTATACCATCAACAACAATTTCATCATCTTTCATAAAACAAACACAATCGGCACCTTCTTCAAAAATTACCTTCATAACTTTTTCAGAAGATTTTGACACTAATATGAAATTTCTATCCAAATCTTGTGATCGATGTTTTGTTCTACCGTTTTATCCCGATTTTAACCAAAGGTATATTATTTGAAAGGTATTTCTTTTATTTCTTTTTTGTTACTATTACATACATAAAATTATACAATGATATGTGTGTGTTTATTAAATTTGTTAATGTGTTTGTAATAAAAATGAGTTTGTCTTTTTGTGTTGATTTGTGAATTGGCTATAATTGATTAGCACATTTAATGAAAAAATAAAATTCCTAGAATTTGCACTCCAATTTCGAGGACTGGAATCTGTTAGTACTCATAATTGCCTTCACTCACTGCTTGCTTGTAAAAAAAGCTGATTAATAAATAAATGAAAAATTAAAATTTGATTTATGATTAGTTAATATATAATTGTATGTAAATGAAATAGTTAACATAAAAATTTATGTTATTGTCTTAAAAAAATAAAATATTTGTAAAAAAAAAAACAGTAAGAAAAAATCTTTTTTTGAATTTATTTGCTGGCCCTGATAAGGGCCTTTTGAATTTGATTTAATAACTTTAACACAGTAGTTGACATTAAAATATAATTTCATTGTCGTTAAAAAATATACCAATAAATATATAAAGTTTAATAAATAATAATAAAAAAATTAAAATATTATTAATAAATAGTTAGTTTATAATTTAATATAAAAATATTTGTTATTGTCGTTAAATTACAATTTTTCTATTATTAAATTTTACTTATTTTAGGTTGTTAATTTTTTCAATTTACTGTTTTGCACTTCCCCACAAACAAATAATTTTGATAAAATGTTTTTTCTTAATTTTTTTAAATTGTTTTTATGTTATTGAATTTATTTAAAAATAGATATTTTAAAAATGAAAAAATTTTATATTTCATTTATATATTATAATTTTTATTCTTTGTCATATTTTTATTTGCAGTATGTTTGACAAATTTTATTTAACAAAACATAATATGAAATTTGGCAAATAAACATGAATTGATAAAAATGTTGAAAAGATGAATATTTTGATTTCTTGCAAGTTTTTTGCTTTCTACCAATGTGTATTTATGTATGTATGTGTGTTTTGTTCTTGCTTCGTAAAAATGTGTGTGTGTATAAATTTTGTTTATTGCTGGGCACCATTGTGGGAGCATATAAGAGAGAAGGTGCATATTATTAACATCGTACTTATTGTTAATATCGTACGATACTAAAATTATCGTAGAATAAAATGTTTCGGCAACATTCTGCATTGGCAGGATCCATGGAACACAGTTTATCAATATTTTTTTGTTGCTGAACCATCAAATTTTGTATATACACTTGTTGTCCTCTCTTGCTAAGCAGTTCCGTTTTCAGTTTGCACCTCCTCATTATACGAGTAAATTGCCCTAGGTGTAACCCTCATTATCCTCTTTAGAATCAATTTTAGCTCATTATGAAGATATACAAATTTGCGAAATCATAAATTCTTTCTTGAAATCCATCACTATGTCTCTACTAAGTCTAACTCTGAGAGCCCTGGGCAATAACAAAGCAAATTTTCAATATTCTCCACTTCCTCTGCATCCAAGCAGCTCTATATAAATTATTTGACGAGAACCTGAGGCAACTTGTCTTCCTACGAGGTAGTGTCCAGGAAGAAACCCCAGCTCTTTCGGAGTTACTCTATGCAAAACAATTTCCAGAAACTTTATTTATATATTATCTTAAAAAACTTAAAAAAATTAACAATAATGCAAAAAAATATAATAACTACATAAGTAACTTTTCATTGTCGTGACCTAGTGTAACAATTAATAAAAAATATGCCAAATTGCATAACCCGAATTTTAATACACAAAACAATTAAACACAACAATTAAAAAAAAAATACTTATTAATATGCCAAAATAGCATAACTCGAATTTCAATACAAAAAAACAAATACACAAAACTAAGCCAACGTACTTTACAAAAACAACAAGTAAGAAAATTATAGTCGGTCTAGACCGACTATACGATACCCTATACCATGCGTTTAGAAACCCTATCTCTTAGGCCCAACTAACTGGACATTGAAAATAAGCAAAAACCAAATTTGAGTGGGATTTTTATTATTTTTTTTGGCTGCAGATATGAAAAAGTTCGTATCGGATGCTATATCTATAAAGGGGCTAGGTCCAAAAATGGACCGATCCTGATCATGTTTGGTTAAGTCTCTTGTATTATGCAAAAATATGTACAAACAAAATTTGAGAAGAATCAGTGCAATATTTTTGTTTTTTAATAGATTTAAGTGAAGATCGGGAAGCAGCGCTATATGGGGTCAAAGGGATCATTTTTGGACTACTCATTAGTGGATGTAATGAACGTATACAAACCCAATTTGAGTAAGATCTATATGACAATTTGGATCTTATGGCAATTTATGTCGATTTCATATGGGTAATTTGTATGGGGGCTAGGTCTGAACATGGACCGATTCTCACCAATTTCAATAGCGTTCATCCCATGGCCGCTAAAAGCTTATATACTGAATTTCATCAAAATATATTCATATTTGCGACCTGCAGTTTGATTACAAGCTTTACATGGACACACAGACGGACGGACGGACGGACGGACGGACGGACGGACATTGTTAAATCAACTCAGAAAGTGATTCTGATTCGATCGGTATAATTAAAGATGGGTCTAGGCCAAATATTTTTGGTTGTTACAAACAGCAGCACAAAGTCATTATACCCAAACCACATAGTGGTATAGGGTATAAAAACGAAATGCCGAACATCATTTTTCATTGGCAAAAATTCTGTAACTTTTGAACGGATCAAAATAGTAGTTAGTAGTTAGTAGTAGTTTTTTTTTATGGATAGATATTTAGTTGAACTTTACTCAGTTTTAATTTCATAAAAATTCCAATTAGCATTTTGAAGCAATTCTAGGTCAAAAATGAACTTTTGGTTTTTATTTTAACTTTTAGCGTGAAATATGGGGTTTTTTTATTGATTAAAAAATGTCATATTTGGATTATAATAATATATATTATAAACATTTTTTGTAATAATGGGATATTTTTAAATGTTTACACTCAAAAAAATTTTCACACTAAAAAATATTAGGAAATTTTGCTATTATTACTGAAAAATTAAAAATTTTTTGCTTAAAAAAAAGTTAGTAATATTATCTAATAACTTTGCTATTACTACATGAAAATTTATTATTTTTTGCTGCCAAATTTGCTAATTGTAGCAAAATAAATCTGCTGATATATGGGATAATAACATAACAATCAACACAAAGAAAAAACTCAAAACTTCATTAAAAACAGATTTAAAATATAAACTCACTGTAGCGTGATTGCATTCATGAGGTGGACGATAACTTTATTTAGTCACTAATAAATGTCGTTATCCAAAATATGTGCAATCACAGACATTCGCTGACGCGGAACTACATTAAAGTACACTGCCCATACGTTGTGCATTGAACTATTCATGTATATACAATTGCCGATACAGCAAATGTATTGTGCAATAAACATTAACACCATACCACGCAATTGTGTTGCGTATTGTCTTGATTTCTGCTGTGTTATGAATTCGGAGTATTACACAGAGAAATTCAATAATCATGTGTATGTATGTTATCAGGAATTTTTATACACAATCAATCAAACTATGTAAAAATTGAATAATATAAAGAATTGGAAAAATAATGAACAATTAATTAATCATTGGACACTGAACAGAAGTGGTGTTGTTATTTTTAGTTTAAGCCTACAATTTTCCTTTAAATAATATCATTACGGACATTTATCACTTTATGGCGATCCTGCCAGGAGTCAAGGATTCCAATACCCCGTGACGTGCTCCCGTGTATTGAACAAAAACTGGAAAAAAATTATTATACAACGTGAATCTTTGTGATCAAAGGAAGTGTAGTGAAAAAAAATTCATAACAATCCAAACAATTATATAAATAACTTTAATAAAGAAAATATATATATATATATATTATACGCGAATTAGTGCTGAATATCTCATGTATAAAAGAATAAACAACAAGACGAAAAGCTGTGACTAAAAAGCAACAAATATAATTAAACTTTATGCACTACGTTATAATAACAAGAGAAAAGTTATAGACTCTACAAAAAGGGAAAGTGCAACGTGTTCGTGAATTAGAATTAAAAAAAACTAAAAACAAAATATATACTATGCACTAAATAATAAAAGAAAAACTATACATTTACAATACAAAAAATAATTTTTTTTGCCACTAAAATGTACTAAAATGCGGCATATGCATTGCGGAGTGATGAAACGGGTGTGGCCAATACACCCGCAACGACATTAGCAATAACAGCGGCAGTTTGATCATCATCTACGACAACATTGCCAATAACAGCCAGACAATTTCAATATCAACAAAGGCTGCAACATTATCTGCAACAAAATGGAGTATTCCATGCTGCAACAACGCAGGTGACATCAACAAAAATAAGTATTTTAATTTCATTATTTTATGCAAACAAGGAAGGTCGCGGCCACAAGTGCTGCAATAAACCTGAAAAGTTTTTTTTATATAATTTTCGGAACAAGTTGAGTTTACGAGCAACTCTCCGATTTTTTTTTTTTTTGGGGGTAGGGGCTTTTGGGCTGATTCTCGGAAAATATTTCTTTTTTTCCGGTCGAGCCTATTTCCCGAGTTATGGACTTCCGAAGTTTTGATATGGACTTGTATATAACTTTGTTATTTAGTATCGGATTTCAGCGATATATATATCACTTGAAAGCTTGCTTGAGTAACTTTTATTTGGTATTTTCAAATTTTAAATCTATTAACCCGTTATGAACCTATTCCAAATTTTGTATTTTTTTATAAAGTTTTTTGTTACAAATGGAATTATCTCGTAAACAGACGTATATCATGTGTGCTTTTACGTAAACTGAATAAAAGCTTGGTCCATTAGCTTCATTTTGCTATATATTTTGACCTGTTAACCCTTTCAGGACCGGATATATTAGGGATTTTACGTACACGTTTTAGTTTTTTCGAAATATATATTCCTTTTTTTTACGGTATTTCAAATGTTTCATATCTTTTTTGTTAATAATGGCTACACTTTTCTATTCATGTCGGAAAATGTGGCATGATTTTTTATAAAAAATTTTCATAATATAATGGAAATATATTTTTAGTGGGTTAATACCTTAATGTATGTATCATTTCCTTTTTAAGCGCCGCTGGCGAAAATTTTTTATAAAAATCGCGCAGGCGAAAATTTTTTTTAAAAAATCGCGCGATTTTTTATAAAAAATTTTCATAATATAATGGAAATATATTTTGAGTGGGTTAATTCCTCAATGTATATGTCATCTCCTTTTTAAGCGCCGCAGGCGACAATTTTTTATAAAAAATTGCGCGATTGGAAATAATATAATGAAAATATATTTTCAGTGTGTTAATTTCCGGGAAAAAATGATAGTATATCCGGTCCTGAAAGGGTTAAGAGGTCGAAATATATATGAAAATCGCGAAAATGTAAAAAAAAATTTCATAATATAATGGAAATAATATAATGCAAATATATTTTTAGTGGGTTAATTTCCGGAAAAAAAATGATAGTATATCCGGCCCTGAAAGGGTTAACAGGTCGAAATATATATCAAAATGAAAGTAAAGGACCCAGCTTTTATTCAGTTTACGTAAAAGCATACATGATATACGTCTGTTTACGAGATAATTCCATTTGTAAGAAAAAACTCTATAAAAAAATACAAAATTTGGAATAGGTTCATAACGGGTTAATAGATTTAAAATTTAAAAATACCAAATGAAAGGCACTTAACAAAGCTTTCAAATGATATATATATCACTGCAATCCGATATTAAATAACAAAGTTATATACAAGTCCATGTTAAAACTTCGGAAGTCCATAACTCGGGAAGTAGGCTGGACCGACAAAAAGAAAATATTTTCCTAGAACTGCAATAAAATGTTTTATAAGTGGTGAAAATTTGAAACCGATCGGGGAGTTGCTCGTAAACTCAACTTAAGCCTAATTTTCTAACAAGGGAGATCGCGGCCACAAGTGCTGCAATCAACCTGAAAAGTTTTTTATATAATTTTCTAACAAGTGACATCGCGGCCACAAGTGCTGCAATTAACCACAAATAACGGGTGATTTTTTAAGAGCTTGATAACTTTTTTTTAAAAAAAAACGCATAAAATTTGCAAAATCTCATCGGTTCTTTATTTGAAACGTTAGATTGGTCCATGACATTTACTTTTTGAAGATAATTTCATTTAAATGTTGACCGCGGCTGCGTCTTAGGTGGTCCATTCGGAAAGTCCAATTTTGGGCAACTTTTTCGAGCATTTCGGCCGGAATAGCCCGAATTTCTTCGGAAATGTTGTCTTCCAAAGCTGGAATAGTTGCTGGCTTATTTCTGTAGACTTTAGACTTGACGTAGCCCCACAAAAAATAGTCTAAAGGCGTCAAATCGCATGATCTTGGTGGCCAACTTACCGGTCCATTTCTTGAGATGAATTGTTCTCCGAAGTTTTCCCTCAAAATGGCCATAGAATCGCGAGCTGTGTGGCATGTAGCGCCATCTTGTTGAAACCACATGTCAACCAAGTTCAGTTCTTCCATTTTTGGCAACAAAAAGTTTGTTAGCATCGAACGATAGCGATCGCCATTCACCGTAACGTTGCGTCCAACAGCATCTTTGAAAAAATACGGTCCAATGATTCCACCAGCGTACAAACCACACCAAACAGTGCATTTTTCGGGATGCATGGGCAGTTCTTGAACGGCTTCTGGTTGCTCTTCACTCCAAATACGGCAATTTTGCTTATTTACGAAGCCATTCAACCAGAAATGAGCCTCATCGCTGAACAAAATTTGTCGATAAAAAAGCGGATTTTCTGCCAACTTTTCTAGGGCCCATTCACTGAAAATTAGACGTTGTGGCAGATCGTTCGGCTTCAGTTCTTGCACGAGCTGTATTTTATACGGTTTTACACCAAGATCTTTGCGTAAAATCTTCCATGTGGTCGAATAACACAAACCCAATTGCTGCGAACGGCGACGAATCGACATTTCACGGTCTTCAGTAACACTCTCAGAAACAGACGCAATATTCTCTTCTGTACGCACTGTACGCATTCGTGTGGTTGGTTTAATGTCCAATAAAGTAAACTGAGTGCGAAACTTGGTCACAATCGCATTAATTGTTTGCTCACTTGGTCGATTATGTAGACCATAAATCGGACGTAAAGCGCGAAACACATTTCGAACCGAACACTGATTTTGGTAATAAAATTCAATGATTTGCAAGCGTTGCTCGTTAGTAAGTCTATTCATGATGAAATGTCAAAGCATACTGAGCATCTTTCTCTTTGACACCATGTCTGAAATCCCACGTGATCTGTCAAATACTAATGCATGAAAATCCTAACCTCAAAAAAATCACCCGTTATCTTTATACATATATATATTTTAAACCATAAGATATTATGCTCGATTATCATTATTAATTGAAAAAGAGGAGAAAATTAATTTATTTGGAAAATTTTATTTAAATAAGAAACAAAAAGGGAGAAAAGAAAAGAAAAATAACTAATATCGAGATAATTTTTAATAAATGAACTAATGTACGAAACAATTTTTTTTTTTTTTTTGGCCGAAAAGAATTTGTTTTTTTTTTTTCTTCGCTATTCTAGTTCAGATAACTTAACTAATTTATAGAACTAGTTTTTTGCCGCGAAGATGGGAAAGCATCAATCGAAGATTGACAGACCTAATGCTTATGTAGTAAATGAGATAGAAATGGCACAATCCTCTTCCAACACGGATACTTACTTGGTAATACTAATAAGAATTACATCAGCACAATTAGCTACAATTTTATATCAATTACACAAGAAATCGGTAAGAAAAAACTATTTTAGGGACGCATCAATAGCGAATCAGTTGGACAAAATTTAAATAAGGGAAATGGATCAGACTAAACCCAGACCAAAAAACTAACCATACAAGAATATAGAAAAAGACAACCAGGATACATGAAACTACGCGAAGCGGAGGAAAAACTAACTAATATCCCCAAAATAGGTTTTCCAGCAATAAAGAAAATTATAGAAAATATAGACTCAAATGGAGAATTGGTAGACAATAGTGAAGATAGCTTGTGTGTGGATATCCCAAGGGGCTTCATAGACATCGACATAAATAGCCCGACAATTGAAGTTGCTAAGGATTTAACTGAGAATAAATATACCTCTATAGTAGAGGGCACGAAAGCTAGAAAAAGGAAAAATAAAAGAGGGGGTTTTATAAAACGCATGAGAAACGAGTCGAAGAATTTAAGGCAACAAATTGAGTTACTCAAGGTGGGAACACCTGAATACGCAAGGGTACAGGAATAACACTTACTACTAAATATAGAGTTAAATAAAATTAAGGAAATAAAGAAAAATAACAACAATGCCTAGACGAACCAGAAAATATCTACTGGCCAAATTGAACAAACAACCCCAGAATTTAGGAAGTTAACAGAAGAGGAACATAACGCAAATTCAAGATTAATGGATAGATTAGACAGTGAAATCCTAAGCCTAGCGAAAGTAGATTGGTTCACAAAACGGTGTAGAAGATTTTAGAATACCAACGTAGAAAGCGGAGAAAGGAAAACGGACAATTCAAATTCCTCATGGGAAAGTCTATGTTCAGGTTAATCGGATAAAATACGAATATCGAATGAGAAGAACCTATGGGACACTAAAATATTTTTTTTAATTTTTTTACGTACTCGGATTATAACAATCTGATTGGAAAATTTATAATCACAAAAGTCTTCATTATATTACAACCATTTTATATATTCATTATAAAATGACACAATGATACTTGGAACCATAATATTATCGAATTATGAGTGACAAATGGGAACTAATCATCAGCAACATTCAATACTTCTATGAAGATTTCAAAAAATCATATACATAAATGTATCAACAAGAATACATATATAAGAGATGATACTATATTGAGTTTTGAGTTTCATAGCGAACACTCGATATTTATTTGTGCTCCATAAAAAATCCAAAAATATATTACGAAAAGTATTAACAATATTGTGTTTAATTTAACAAAATATTAAACGAAAAACCTTACAAAATTAAAAAAAAAAAAAAGTTTGAAATAACCTCTGCATACAAATTAGAAAAGTTGGAAAAAATCAAAAATTTGTTTTTAAATAAAAAGAAAATAGAAAAATGAGTGAGTGTAATCAATGCAAAAAAACATTATCAGCAAATTTCGTAAAATGCTTCGGTTGTCAGTCGAACTACCATTTCTCTTCATGCTGCTCTCTATCTGAAAATACATATGCAAACATCAACGCAGAACGTAAAACCTCTTGGCGATGTCATATTTGCAAACCAAGGAAAAATTCTAACAACTCCTACCATACTTGAGTCGAAAAACCAACAAAAACAACCACGCAGAGAAGATAATGATGGTGATGATGTTGAAAATGAGGATGCAAAACGTTTTAAAGATCCTGCTAAGATAAATGATGTTAACAGTAGTCTTGGTGTTGTAAAATCGGACGTTATGATTCTGAAAACCTAATTCACATCTATAAAGTCAGTTATTGGTGATACTAAAACTACAATTCAACTGCTAGCATTTACAATAAACCAAAACAATACCCAAATGAACAACAACATACAAACTGCCCTTGTTAGCATTACTACCTCCCTCTCTACCTTAACATCACAAGTCAGTGAACTTTGCGAAAAAAAACAAAGAAAAAGAAAAACAAATGCAAGAAATGGATAATCGCATTCACAAATTAGAGCAACAAGTTATAAACAAGAGCATCGAAATAAAAAATGTTACCAACCAAGATATCTCTGCAAATGAAGCTCTTAAAAAAATTTCTTCCTCGGTTAATGTAACAATTAACGACAACGACATTAGCAATGCGTATAGGGGTAAAGAAATCTGACAAAATAATTGTCGAATTCTGCTCCCTAAATAAAAAGAAAGAACTGCTAAGCAAAATTTATCGTCATAGAGTTGATGCAAACATAATAAATAACAGTGATGGATACATACATATATATCAATGACCAACTAACAACGCACAATCGTAAACTTCTTTGGCTTGCTAAAATAAAAGCAAAATAGACTGGTTGGAAATTCGTATGGGTACGCAATGGCAACATTTTTGCCAAGAAAAATGAAATATCGAATCCCATTATTATTTACAACGCATCTGATATTGAAATGTTAACATTAACAATTAAAAAAAAAAAAAAACTAAATAAATTCATTTTCAATACTATAAATTTATTAATTGCAAATTATTATACATATTCTTTTTAGAAATCTTTTTACACACTAAAAAAAAAATAAATAAATATACATATATATAAAAAAAATGAATCAAATCCATAATCAATCGTTTTATAACTTTAATGAAATCGAAAACAAATTCTTAAGATATCCCGCAAATATTATATTCATGAATATTAGATCACTTAGGCTTAATTTTACAGCTTTTTATTAAATATCAACACCATTATAAACAAAATTAATCTTATTGTTCTAAACGAAACCAACATAACAGACGACGAAAATCATTTGTTCAATATTAATGGTTTCAATGCTGTTTTTCTAAACCGAAAAGGCAGGGGAGGAGGAATTGCTGTATATATAAAAGAGAATATTAATTATTCATAATTTCTCTTACAAACAAATTCTTTTGAAGCTCCACAAACCGATCTACACATAGAAAACAAAACAATTACTCTTCTTTCAATATACCGACCCCCATCATTAAATATAAACAAATTTATAATGGAAATTGGCAAAATAATAAACCGTATAAAGAACAAGCAAGAGTTGGCGATATGAATATTGACATACTAACAGAAAACCTCACAACAACAAAATATATAGAAATGATTTCGTCGAATGGGTTACAATGCATCGTCAAGGAAAGCACAAGAGAATATTTGAAGAGAAACACAAGCACATGTATAGACCATATACATATTAGAAGCAATAAAACAACAAGCATATGCTGCAATTGTAAAAACCACTATCTCTGATCACTACTCATTACTTTGTTGTTTATATCAAGAAGAAAGAGTAGTAAACCAGAGTAGTCAAAATAAAGCTCTATGTGGTGCCCAAATAAACAATTATAAAGTGAATCAACATATTAATGATAAGAACTGGAATGATTTAATAAATAAAAATCTTGATACTAATGAATTTTTTAATGAAATTTATGAAATTTTTTGTAATATTTACGAAAAAGCTAAAACAGTGAAAAAATCAAATAAAACAAGAAATTGGAATCCATAGATGAGTGAATACCTAATTAAGTGTTGTGATATTCGGGATAAACTTTACAGCAAATGGTATAATAACAGAAATAATAAACAATATGAATCTGAATATAAAAAATTCCGAAATAAATTAAATAAAAAACTGAATTTAACCAAAAACAATTATTATAAAAATAAATTTCAAGAAAACAAAAACAATATAAGAGTAACGTGGCAACTTATAAATGAAATTTTGGGTAAAAAAACTAATAACATTGATGATACAATTATTAGAAGCTTTAAAAATGAAAATATTCTTAACATAACAAAAAACTTTGCAACAAATTTTAAAAATAATGTCGAAAAAATAATTCATATCTGTGATATCAAAACATTAAGTTATACAAATTTTGTAATTGAAAACTCAATCTATATTTCACCAATAAATGAAAGGGAAGTATATAACATTCTATATAATTTAAACACAAAAAAGGTGCAGGTATAGATGGAGTAAGATCAAGAGATTTAAAACTTAATGCAGGTGTTATGACATCAGTAATAACCGCATTAATTAACTCGAGTATTTATACCGCTATTACGCCGAACTTACTGAAAACTTCAATTTTAAGACCAATATTCAAAAGTGGTACAAAAAGCGACTATAATAACTACAGACCGATATCCACATTACCTGTTATTGAAAAAATTTTAGAAGAAATAATAGCCAGAAGACTCACGAACTTCTTGCAAAAATATAATATTATAAATCCTAACCAATTTGGCTTCCAAAAAGAAAAAAGCATAAATAAACTTCTAGGAAACTTTACTAATTATATAAATGGATGCTTGAGCAAAAAAAACACTGTTTGGCATTATTTATTGACTTTAGTAAAGCCTTCGACACTTTGTCTCACAGCAACTTACTGAAAATATTATATAGAAACGAATTAGAGGTAACTCATTGAATTGGTTTAAAAACTATCTGGAATTGAGGTCATATCGGGTTAAAGTCAGCAGCACATTGAGCAGTGAAGTAACATCCAACTACGGCGTTCCACAAGGATCGAAATTAGGTCCTATTCTTTACCTTATCTATGCAAATGATATGCTAAATATTTTGAACAATAGTACTGCATTTGCATATGCAGACGATACTGCTATTATTGTGGCCCACAAAAACATAGAGACTGCTAGCTCTATGATGCAAGATGAGCTCAACAAAATTGCAAAATGGTGTCATGACAACGGTCTGATAATCAACGCAAGCAAGACCAAATTAATGCATATTAAAGCCCCCCATATAAGATATACAATATTAAATTAAATTAATATTAAACTGAAATTTCATCACACCAAATGTCTCCACAAAGCAACTTCAAATAACAATTTCCCAAACGATGATACATGTGCCACCAACATCGAAATCGTAAGCAACTACAAATATCTAGGAGTATATGTTGATGATAATTTTAAATGGCTAACCCACATTTAACACCTCCGTAAAAAATTACGGAAAGTATCATATAGCCTTTACAATCTAAGCAACTGCGCCAGTTTTAGCGTGCTTAAACAGTCATACTTTTCATTAGCCGAATCCTACATCAGGCATGGAATAACAGCATGGGGAAGTTCTACACATTGTAGATCTCTGCAACAAACACAAAACCAAATATTAAAAATACTAATTAAAAATAAACAACACAATAATACATTAAACTATGATATGATATACAACAACACCTATTTCAACTTACCGAGCAACACACCAACCAGCAATTCGTCAAACAACAACCACATACAAAACAGCTTGATCATCAATTCGTTAAGCCACAGCTCATCAAACAACACCAACATGAGAAGTAATAATAATAACACAACACACATCAACTTACCGAACAACACACCAAACAGCAACGCAAACTTTAACAATATAAACGCCAATTCGTCAAACAACAACATCATACAAAACAACATGATCATCAATACGTTTAGCCACAGTTAATCGAACAACATAAACATACTAAACAGAAACAACACATCAAGAACCATTAACCAAAGTAACATCTATACAAACAACACCAACACCCACAGCAACATCGCCACTAATTTAAGAATACTTAATATTAAAAGCATATTTTATACAACTCTGATAAATGAATTCTATAATGACCATCGCCTCCTACAAGTTATCGACCACGCGCATAACACTAGGCTTCGAGCTGATGGAAGATATAAAGTCGAAAGCCATCGAAACAATTATGGCAAAAACACATTAGCCGTTACCTTACCCAACATTTTCAACAAATTGCCACTACATTTATTAAATATTAATAATTTTTATAGAAGAAAAAAACTTATTAAAGAACATTTCCTTTTTTCACAATGAATTTATGAACTAATTTATCTTTAAACGAAAAATTTATTTTTATTAACATTCTGCAGACAAGTCAAACGGCTTCGTGGGATTATATACATACCTTAATTGTAATTCAAATTGTCTCAATAAATATGAATTAAATATGAATTAAAAAAAAAAAAAAAGCACATAAGGACATTAATAGATGATTATAATAAAATAGCGGGACTAGTGTCAAAATATAAATTAAACTATACGAAAGAGCATTTAAAATTGGTAATTGAGATATATATTGGGATGCTCGAGATAGACTATTAAAGATATATACCAAATATGGTATAAAGGAAAATATTCCACACGATTATACATTACAGATTAACTTGGTCATAAATAAGATAATTTTAATAAATACGAAACTAAGTTCCGAAAAAGTTGAAGGAGAAGAAATAGAAGACATAAGTGACACTGACACTGAAGTAAAAGGCGTAGAGAGATTTATGAAAGAAGTAATCAACGAAGTTGTAGCCCAAGAGGAAATAAATATTGCACAAACAGTAGAACAATTTGTGGATACGGCATCCAAATTCATTTCCGACTACGATGGAGACGTAAAGAACTTACAGAGGTTCATCGATGGCCTGCTAATGATTGACGAACTAAAAGGGGCTCATGAACTTATCGCAGTCTCATTGATTAAAATGAAATTAAAAAGTAGCTCAAGGCAGCTAATTACAAATGAGACAACAATATTACAAATCAAGGAAAAATTACAAAATTCCATAAAAGGTGAACCAGTTGGCGGACTAATTGCGAAGCTGATGAATATCCAACAGAAACATAAAACAGCCAATGCATATACCAATGAGGTAGAAGAATTGGCAAAGACAATCCATACCGCTTACATTTCGGATGGAGTACCACCAGCAGCTGCCAAGAAGTATACTATAAAAGCAGCTGTAAATGCTAAAGTGACAAATTGTAGTAACGATAATGTCAAACTTATAATGAAAGCGGGTCAATTTGATTCATTGAACCAGGCTATTCAAAAATTTATTGAAACATGCACGGAAACAACTGGAAGCAAGGAATACAGCACAGTAGTATTACAGACAGCAAGATAATTTGTATCGTGGTAATTATTATAGAAATTTCAGAAATAATAATAATAATAATAATTGGCACCAGATTCGCCAAGTAAGCTACCGATAAGGTAACAACCCTAGAGGTAGAGGCAGAAACAACTACGCGACTAACAGAAATAGACGAAATGATGATGAGGGTACCAATTGTCGTATTGACAATCGTAACAGAGGTGGAAACGCCAACGTCAATATGCGACCATTGGCAAGTACGAACAGTTCGGGTTCGGAAAACCTAGAATAGCCTCTGGGGGAAAAAGAAGAACATATATATATAAATTAAATCTTGGTGTGTTTGTGAAATTTATTAATTTTCATACAGATCAAATTCTTGTTTTACTTGTGGATACAGATGCAGACATATGTCTGATAAAAAAGGAAAATCTTGGGGAAAGTACTTTCATTAACAAGCGGAAATAACATCGATTAGTGGTATAGGTGAAGGAATCATTAAGTCAATAGATTCAACTGATCTGGAAAGTTGCAGAAAAGATTTTATAGTAACTCATGAATTTCATGTAGTACACAATGATTTCCCAATACTATGCAGTGGAATAATAGGGATGAATTTTTTGAAGAATTTTAATTGTAACATAGATTTTATGGAAAATAAAGTGTGCCTCATTTTGCGACCTCGGAATTTTCGTACACTGGCAATTCCAATACGCCATACGTACACAAATGACTGTGTTGTTTTACCAGCAAGTGCTCAGGTAATACGAAGGATACCTTTTAGCACACTTCATGAAGAAGTATTAAACCAAGAGATAGAACCAGGCATTTACATAGCGAATACGATGGTTCGAGGTGACAACGCATATGTCACAATTCTTAATACTAACAAGGAAAGCATAACTGTAAATATAAATTACATTAAGACTGAGAATCTGGATGAATATGATGTTATATATCCAGGTTCTAGTCAGAATAAGGATAATAGAAAGGATAGAATTTTGGAAAAAATTATCGAAAAATTTTCATATGGAATTTGAAAATGAACTGACAAAGTTATGCACAAATTATTCCGATATATTCGCTTTGGAAACGGAGACAATTTCCACAAACAATTATTGATAGTACTCATTATTGATAGTACCGAAAAAAGGACTCCCAAATTCAAATGAGAAAAGATGGCGATTAGTTGTAGACTACCTCCAAGTGAATAAGAGATTATTGGCAGACAAATTCCCTCTCCGGAGAATAGAGGATATTCTTGACCAATTAGGAAGAGCAATATAATTTTCTTGCATTGACTTGATGTCAGGTTTTCACCAAATTGAGCTACATGAAGATTCGAGAGACATTTCATCGTTTTCAACTGAAAATAGCTCTTATCGTTTCAAACGACCCCCTTACGGACTAAAGATAGCTCCAAATTCGTTTCAACGTATGATGACTCTAGCATTCACTGGTTTGAGACCATCACAAGCATTTCTATATATGGATGACTTAGTTGTGTTGGGCGGCTCTGCAAAACCAATTTAACAGATGTTTTCGATCTTTGCCGAAAACACAGTTTGAAGTCATATCCCGAAAAATTTACATTTTTTATGCACGAGGTTACCTACCTAGGGCATAAATGCACCAGTGAGGGTGTACTACCAGATGATGGAAAATATTCAGTTATTGAGAATTATCCAATACCGTCTAATGCAGACGAAGCTAGAAGATTCATTGCTGTCTGTAATTATTACAGAAGGTTTATTAGAAATTTCGCTGAATTCTCGCATCATATAACACAACAAACAAAGAAAAACGTAGAATTCAATTGGACAGTCGGGTGCCAAAATGCTTTTGAATATTTGAAAAACGCTCTACTAAGTCCACAGATACTACAGTATCCGGACTTCACTAGGGAATTTTGTATAACGACGGATGCAAGTAAACATGCATGCGGTGCAGTTTTGACACAAGAATATAATGGTAAACAGCTACTGGTATCATATGCCTCCAAGTCTTTTACAAAAGGTGAAAGCAATAAATCAACAATTGAACAAGAACTAACTGCGATTCATTGGGCGATTCAATTTTTTGGTGAAAACGGATCATCGTCCATTAACTTACTTGTTCTCCATGAAGAACCCCAGCTCAAAGTTGACTCGAATGAGATTAGATTTAGAGCAATACGACTTTACAGTCGAATACCTCAGAGGCAAAAATAATTATGCAGCAGATGCACTATCACGAATATCGATAGATGATCTGAAAAATATTAATATGACTAAAGCAGTTCTCAGGATGACGACGAGATCAGCTACAACAAAAATGGAACTAAATAAGAATGATAATGAAAATGAAAATGATCAGCATTTAACGTACAAGAAGCCCAATATACGAAGTCATAACCCATCTGACGCCAGGCGATACCATAAGCTCGAGATGACTTCCGACCATTGTTTATTGAAACATGGCAAAATGAAAATAGGAAAAATATTAATAACTGGTTTATTTGCTAAAGAGAAAATTGACTTCGGACAATTATCCTCCAGGTTAGAATCACTAACCGGCAAATATAAAGTAAATAAAGTACGAATGGCACCTGAGAAATGAGAAATGAATGAGAAAATTTTCGAATTTGTCCCAATGCAAGATTTTAAGGCCAAGGACAATATATTTTTCGATAAATTGAGAGTAGCACTACTCTCAAAGGTGACCAAGCTGAATAATAAAAATGAAATAAATAACATATTGAAACAATATCATGATGACCCCATACAAGGAGGTCATTCAGGCATAACAAGGACAATTGGAAAGATTAGACTATATTTCTACTGGCCGAAAATGATCAAGTCGGTTTCTGATTACATAAGATCTTGTAGGAAGATGGTTTTGAATATGCAGTCACCATAATATGTGACATGACAAAATATCTGGTTACAGTGCCAGTATGCGATAAAAGCGCGAAAACAGTATCCAAAACTATATTTGATTCATTTATCTTGGCTTATGGCTGGCCATATGAGGACGCTCATTACGGACATGGGTACCGAATACAAGAACAGTATTTTGAATGAGATATGCAAATATATGAAAATTAAGAAGGTAACTTCTACGGCACACCACCATCAAACGCTAGGAACGGTAGAAAGAAGTCATAGAACTTTCAACGAATATCTGTTGAAAGGGATGATTGGGATGATTGGCTAAAGTACTTTACGTACTCTTTTAACACAACACCTTCAGAGGCCCACGGATACTGCCCATTTGAATTAGTGTTCGGAAGAATCCCATATGGATTCAATAGACTTAACAATATAGATAGAATAGATCCCATTTATAATATAGAAAACTACAGTAAGGAAATAAAATATAGGTTAGAAGTAGCACGTAAAGAATATAATAAGAATAATTATGATAAAGGTATAAATGAATTAAATATAAATGTAGGAGATAAGGTATTACTTAGGAATGAAGTAGGACATATACTAGGTAGTAAATATACCGGTCCTCATCTCGTGGAAAGTTATAAAATAATGGAAATATAGCGATAAAATCGCAAAAGGACAAAAAACAAGTAGTACACAAAAATAGATTAAAACTATTTCATGAAAAAAAAAACAAATTCTGACAAGAATACTTGATAAAAATTATCTCATAAATTTTAATTCGTTTTTCTTCTAAAAATTGATTTGATTAAATAAAATTCGGATACAATTTTTTTTTTCATCAAAATCTCCAAAAAAAAAAAAAAATGTATCATAAATTTTTGTATCATTTACTAAATTACTATAAGAATACATCCACAAAATTAATATGAAATAATTAAATACTGTAAATTAAATTAACTTAACTTTTGAAATTAATAATATATTTTTGTATCATTTACTAATTTACTATAAGAATACATCCACAAAATTTGAAATAATTAACTACTGTAAATTAAATTAACTTAACTTTTGAAATTAATCATATATTTTTGTATCATTTACTAAATTACTGTAAGAATACATCCACAAAATTAATATGAAATAATTATAAATTAAATTAACTTAACTTTTGAAATTAATCATATATTTTTGTATTATTTACCAAGTTACTATAAAAATAAATGCACAAAATTAATATACTTTTGAAATTAATAATGAAAATTGCAGACAACAAATAGTTTATTAAAATGACTGATAAGATCATTCTAATTAAAAAAGGGAAGTGACATCGCCATCCCATAATATATGTTAATTAAATAATCTTAAAATATAATAAATAATCATTTTAAATACATGTTAAATTAATAATCTTGAAATATATAATAAAATAAATAACCATTAAAATAATTATTTTACCACTAAATAACCTTATTATTTTACTATATTTTTATTGTGTAGTGTGATTATATTCATAAGGTGGACGATAACTTTAGTTAGTCACTGATAAACGTATTTTAGTTACGACTAAATGTCATCGTCAAAATACAATTTGCTGATACGACAATTTAAATTAAAGTCAACGCCCGTATTTTATATATGGAAGTGTTTATGTTTAATCAATTGTCGATACAGCAAATGTATTGCGAAATACATAATCACGCCATACCTCATGTATGTATGTAATTTATGTATATTTTTGTTTATACAGGTATTTTTCATATGATTAAAAAATGTAAAATTAATAATAAAAGAAAGAGTTATGAACAATAAAGATTCATTAATAATTGTTGATTTGAACATAAAACAAACTAGTGGTATTTTCATTTCTTAAATTGAAATATTTATTGGCCTTCCTTTTATATGGCGATCCTGCCAGGAGGTGGAAAAGAATTATAAAAAAGACTTCAATTGTACGTGCAGTGTAATTATTTATAAAAAAATAATAAATTAATTTTTTTTAAATAGTTTGAATAAATATGTTCATAAAATCTTCACCATATATTCAACAAAATTACTGGAGTGTATATTATTTTAAAAGTGAAACCAAAAATTTTACACAATAGTTGGAAAATAAGTTTTTGCAAATGTAAAAGTACCACACAATCATAAAAAAATTTTTTGCAGAAAAACGTACACTGAAGAATTTAAACGTACTACGTATTGTTCAATGAAATGGTTTTTAAGCCAAAAATTACAATGTGCCAATAATTACATATAGAAAACAAAGAAAGTAAGCAGAGCCGTATAAGAAGAGAGCTGTAACGGGTGTGGCCAATACACCCGCAACGGTATCAGCAGCATCTACAACAGCCACAACGATTGCAAATATGGCTGCAACATTAGAGAAGAAAATTTGATGCAGCCAACAGTGAGCGGATTTTATTTATTTAAAAAAAATTAAGGTGAATTTTATTTATTTAAAAAATATATATATATAACTTTATGAACCTATACATATATTAGTTCTTGTAACAAGGAAAGTCGCGGCCACAAGTGCTGCAACCTACCTATATTTTTTTTTGTACAAAGGAAGATCGCGGCCACAAGTGCAGCAATCTACCTATTTTTTTTTTTGGTGTGGATAATATTGTTTGAAATTTTGAAAAATATATACATAAAACAAAAAAACGAAAAAAACAGAGAGATGAATAACTATGTATCAAATTTTTTTTTTTTTAATAAACTAATGTATGAAACATTGTAGTTTGAAGAGAATTTTTAATTTTTTATTTTTGTGTAACGCATTCACTGCCAACTACGAGTTATCTCGTAGTAGCAAACCTTACTTAACAGGCCAACTACGAGATAACTCGTAGCAAGAACTTTGCGATTATATTGAACATAATTTCGATATGGCTTATTGATATTTAATTTTGGCACAGGGAAAAAATACTTTTTTCAAAAAAAAAAAAACGGTCAATTTTAATTGGAAATTCCCCAAAAAATAATTCTTTATTGAAGTTGAATTTTTATACATAACGTACAAGAAGCCCAATATACGAAGTCATAAGCCCATCTGACGCCAGGCGATAACATAAGCTCGAGATGACTTCCGACCATTGTTTATTGAAACATGGCAAAATGAAAATAGGAAAAATATTAATAAATGGTTTATTTGCTAAAGAGAAAATTGACCTCGGACAATTTTTCTCCAGGTTAGAACCACTAACCGGCAAATATAAAGTAAATAAAGTTCGAATGGCACCTAATGAGAAAATTTTCGAATTTGTCCCAATGAAAGATTTTAAGGCCAAGGGCAATATATTTTTCGATAAATTAAGAGTAGCAGTACTCCCAAAGGTGACCAAGCTGAATAATAAAAATGAAATAAATAACATATTGAAACAATATCATGATGACCCCATACAAGGAGGTCATTCAGGCATAACAAGGACAATTGGAAAGATTAGACGATATTTCTACTGGCCGAAAACGGTTTCTGATTACATAAGACCTTGTAGGAAATGTCAAGAATCCAAAACCACTAGACATACAAAAATACCAATGACTATAACGGATACTCCGATCGATGCTTTCGATACGGTCTTGGTAGATACGATTGGACCACTCCCAAGGACGGAAGATGGTTTTGAATATGCAGTCACCATAATATGTGACATGACAAAATATCTGGTTACAGTGCCAGTACGCGATAAAAGCGCGAAAACAGTATCCAAAACTATATTTGATTCATTTATCTTGGCTTATGGCTGGCCCTATGAGGACCCTCATTACGGACATGGGTACACAATACAAGAACAGTATTTTGAATGAGATATGCAAATATATGAAAATTAAGAAGGTTACTTCTACGGCACACCACCATCAAACGCTAGGAACGGTAAACCAATCATCGCAGAATGGAAACTTCTCATTTATTTTGAACTGGCACCTTTCCATACAGAATTGCAGCTTTTAATCAATGGTTCCTCTGCCTTGAAAAAGGCCTGCAATCATCAATCCCTCACCAATCAATGCGACGGACTACTAACCCATTTTCAAAATCTCCAGAACGAGATGGAGGCCGGTCTAGAAGGTCTAGCACGAAGAAGAAAACGAGGAGCGATAGATATCGTTAGAAATTTCGCTTATTCTTTATTTGGCATCCTTGACTCAAAATATGCTGAAGAAATGGCCGCAACCATTAACCGTATAAAAACTAACGAAGCCTACTTACACAGCCTTCTGCGGAATCAAACGTCGTTTCTCGATTCAACTCTTGATCTGAAAACCGTACACAAACTAACTTCGAAAAACTCAATTTCAAAATCAGTAGTCTAATGAACCTCACAAACAATGACAACAACCATCGATCGCAGATCATCTTGTCTCTGAGCGTCCAATTACTTACCATTGCTGATAATTTGCAAAAAAATGCACGCATTCATGATCAACTTGTTAGCTGACACTTATCATGGTCGAATAAGCTCTATTCTGTTAACACCACGACAGTTTTCGGCCGAAGTTGATAACATAAAGGCAAATCTTCCTGCAGATCTGACCCTCCCAGTCAAAAAAAAAAAAAAAAAACTAAATAAATTCATTTTCAATACTATAAATTTATTAATTGCAAATTATTATACATATTCTTTTTAGAAATCTTTTTACACACTAAAAAAAATAAATAAATATACATACATATATATAAAACAAAATGAATCAAATCCGAAATCAATCGTTTTATAACTTTAATGAAATCGAAAACAAATTCTTAAGATATCCCGCAAATATTATATTCATGAATATTAGATCACTTAGGCTTAATTTCACAGCTTTTTATTAAATATCAACACCATTATAAACAAAATAAATCTTATTGTTCTAAATGAAACCAACATAACAGACGACGAAAATCATTTGTTCAATATTAATGGTTTCAATGCTGTTTTTCTAAACCGAAAAGGCAGGGGAGGAGGAATTGCTGTATATATAAAAGAGAATATTAATTATTCAGAATTTCTCTTACAAACAAATTCTTTTGAAGCTGTACAAACCGATCTACACATAGAAAACAAAACAATTACTCTTCTTTCAATATACCGACCCCCATCATTAAATATAAACAAATTTATAAAGAAATTGACAAAATAATAAACCATATAAAGAACAAGCAAGAGTTAGTTGTTATTGGCGATATGAATATTGACATACTAACAGAAAACCTCACAACAACAAAATATATAGAAATGATTTCGTCGAATGGGTTACAATGCATCGTCAACGAAAGCACAAGAGAAGATTTGAAGAGAAACACAAGCACATGTATAGACCATATACATGTTAGAAGCAATAAAACAACACAAGCATATGCTGCAATTGTAAAAACCACTATCTCTGATCACTACTCATTATTTTGTTGTTTATATCAAGAAGAAAGAGAACTAAACCAGAGTAGTCAAAATAAAGCTCTATGTGGTGTCCAAATAAACAATTATAAAGTGAATCAACAAATTAATGATAAGAACTGGAATGATTTAATAAATAAAAATCTTGATACTAACGTATTTTTTAATGAAATTTATGAAACTTTTTGTAATATTTACGAAAAAGCTAAAACAGCGAAAAAATCAAATAAAACAAGAATTTCAAATCCATGGATGAGTAAATACCTAATTTAGATATTCGGGATAAACTTTACAGCAAATGGTATAATAACAGAAATAATAAACAATATGAATCTGAATATAAAAAATTCCGAAATAAATTAAATAAAAAACTGAATTTAACCAAAAACAATTATTATAAAAATAAATTTCAAGAAAACAAAAACAATATAAGAGTTACGTGGCAACTTATAAATGAAATTTTGGGTAAAAAAACTAATAACATTGATGATACAATTATTAGAAGCTTTAAAAATGAAAATATTCTTAATATAACAAAAAACTTTGCAACAAACTTTAAAAATAATGTCGAAAAAATAATTCATATCTGTGATATCAAAACATTAAGTTATACAAATTTTGTAATTGAAAACTCAATCTATATTTCACCAACAAATGAAAGGGAATTATATAACATTCTATATAATTTAAACACAAAAAAAGGTGCAGGTATAGACGGAATAAGATCAAGAGATTTAAAACTTAATGCAGGTGTTATGACACCAGTAATAACCGCATTAATTAACTCGAGTATTTATACTGCTATTACGCCGAACTTACTGAAAACTTCAATTTTAAGACCAATATTCAAAAGTGGTACAAAAAGCGATTATAATAACTACAGACCGATATCCACATTACCTGTTATTGAAAAAATTTTAGAAGAAATAATAGCCAGAAGACTCACGAACTTCTTGCAAAAATATAATATTATAAATCCAAACCAATTTGGCTTCCAAAAAGGAAAAAGTATAAATAAACTTCTAGGAAACTTTACTAATTATATAAATGGATGCTTGAGCAAAAAAAAAAACATTGTTTGGCATTATTTATTGACTTTAGTAAAGCCTTCGACAATTTGTCTCACAGCAACTTACTTAAAATATTATATAGAAACGGAATTAGAGGTAACTCATTGAATTGGTTTAAAAACTATCTGGAATTGAGGTCATATCGGGTTAAAGTCAGCAACACATTGAGCAGTGAAGTAACATCCAAATACGGCGTTCCACAAGGATCGAAATTAGGTCCTATTCTTTACCTTATCTATGCAAATGATATGCTAAATATTTTGAACAATAGTACTGCATTTGCATATGCAGACGATACTGTTATTATTGTGGCCCACAAAAACATAGAGACTGCTAGCTCTATGATGCAAGATGAGCTCAACAAAATTGCAAAATGGTGTCATGACAACGGTCTGATAATCAACGCAAGCAAGACCAAGTTAATGCATATTAAAGCCCCCCATATAAGATATACAGTAGTTTTCCGATTTAACGAACCATCGGTTTAACGAATTCGGGATTTAACGAACTGCTGAAAATTTAGCATTGAGTACCTTGTATTACGAACACTGTAATAAATGTTGTACTCGATATAACGAACAAATGAAAATCTTAACTAAAGAATGGGGTAAACAAAACAAATATTGCCACAGCAAAGGTGTAAAAGCAATAGATATGTGTATAGAGCATAGGTTTCCAAATAAAAGTGTGGTAGTTTAGTAAGTGAGAGAGCGAGCGAGACGATATTGATTTCAACTCAACGACTGAATGAGAGAAAAACAATAAGTGTGAATTGATCGAGGACAATTGTGCCACTGTTGGAAGCCTATGATTTAGAGAAAGGGGATTCCCCAACCATGTTGTGCTTTTGTTTTCTGTGTTTACTTTTTGAATTTTTACCATTATTGTACGATCGTTTGTGGTGTTAACATTGTAAAACATGGGAAACAGAAAAAGGCTGTTGTTAAAAGAAAAACTAAATATCGTAGATGACTATAAAAAAGGCGAATGTGTTAGTGGATTATGTGTTAAATATGGATTGCCCAAATCAACAATATCCACAATTTTAAAATCAAAGGAAAATCTGTTAAAAAATGCGGAGATGACAGGTTTTGGATCAAAGAACAGAAAATCAATTAAAGACGGAGAATTTCCAAAAATGGAAACAAAGCTCTTTTTGTGGTTCCAACAGCAACGGAAAAGCCATATCCAAGTCTCTGGCGCTATTCTGCAATACAAGGCCAAAGAGTTCCACAAACGATATTACAGTGGCAGTTTTAATGCCAGCCATGGCTGGCTGACGCGTTTTAAAAAAAGGTATGGAATTAGACTGCTTAAGCTTAGTGGAGAAAAACTCTCGTCTAGAGCCGACTATGTGGAACCTTTCAAAAACCAACTTCGCCAAACCATAAGTGAACAAAATTTGAGCTATCACGCAATATTCAATGCAGATGAGACAGGTCTGTTTTGGAAGATGTTGCCTGAAAAAACTTACGTTCACTCTGGCGAGAAAACTGCGCCGGGAAGAAAGCTATCAAAAGAGAGAATAACTCTCCTACTATGTTGCAATGCGAGTGGCATGAAAAAAATCAAACCTTTTCTAATTGGAAAAGCCGAAAAACCTCGCTCTTTCCGTAATAAGCCGTTAACATTGGATTATAAGCATTCCAAAAACGCATGGATGACGTCATTATTCAAAAGCTGGTTTTTCGACAACTTTGCGACTCAGGTTTGTAATTCGCATTTAATTATTCTGATTCATTAATTGTATCGTAATTAACGTTTAAGGTGGAATCATATCTTAAAAGCATCAATTTGCCTATAAATGCTGTCTTGCTATTAGATAACGCACCTTGCCACCCCCCAGCAGAAGAGCTAGTGAAAGAAACACGTGATGGCAAAATTTGGGTACTTTATATGCCACCTAATGTTACGCCACTTATTCAGCCCATGGACCAGAATGCAATTCGTTTATTAAAGTTGTACTACAAAAATAGTCTACTATCTAGACTATTTTCAAAGAATGAAAATGATGTAATATCCTTTTTGAAGAACTTTACTTTATATGAAGCTATGTCATTGATAGCTCTAGCATGGAAATCTATATCCGAAAGTGCACTCGCAAAATGTTGGAATAATCTTTTAAACAGAACCGAAAGTTTTGACGAAGATGACGATCTACCTTTGTCTATTTTATTACGCCAGGATGAACAGCTGATTGGTGTTTCTCATGGAGTACAGTTGCTCAATTCAGCGTTTCCAAATGTAAGTAAAATCAGTTTATATCTTTAAGGTCGTATTATGGTCTTAAATAGCACAGTAGGTTCAGTGCAATAATGGTTCGTACTTTTCGTATTTTTTAGAATGACCTTTCATACGATGATATGAATAGATGGGTTGATGAAACTGATTGTGTAAGTTTGGAGAATGCTGCAAATGGAGATGACGATGCGGAGAGTGATACTAATGGTGAAGATAACATTCCTTCGGAAGAAGAACCCAGAATTAAGCACGACGATGTTGTAAAACATTTCGAAATTTGTATAAAATGGGGGCAACAAAATAACATAGATGCCACCAAATCACTTATATTGAGAGAACTCCAAGAAGAGGCGATACAAAAAAGACTACAAGTTCCTAAAATACAAACAAAAATTAAAAATTTTTTCAATTGATGTCATTAAAAATAGATTTGTTTTAGAAGATCTCGAAAAAAGCTTGAAAAAGTTCCTATTTTATTGTTAGATTCGAAATGAATTTTTTGTTTTGTTATTCTTTGTACGCACAATTCTCAAGCAAGATCTCAATACAAATTCATATCAATTGCATTCATTTTATTGATAACTTTGTTTTAAATTAAAATTATAATAAAGGCATTGTCCAAAACATGTTAGAGTTGTTATTTCAATAGTTTTTGAGTAAACGAACTTTGTTATAAATAGTACTCGGTTTAACGAATTTTTTAATTTAACGAACAGGGCTGACAATATATAGTTCGTTAAATCGAAAAACTACTGTACTAATATTAAACTGAAATTTCATGACACCAAATGTCTCCACAAAGCAACTTCAAATAACAATTTCCCAAACGATGATACATGTGCCACCAACATCGAAATCGTAAGCAACTACAAATATCTAGGAGTATATGTTGATGATAATTTTAAATGGCTAACCCACATTTAACACCTCCGTAAAAAATTATGGAAAGTATCATATAGCCTTTACAATCTAAGCAACTGCGCCAGTTTTAGCGTGCTTAAACAGGCATACTTTTCATTAGCCGAATCCTACATCAGGCATGGAATAACAGCATGGGGAAGTTCTACACATTGTAGATCTATGCATCAAACACAAAACCAAATATTAAAAATACTAATAAAAAATAAACAACACAATAATACATTAAACTATGATATGATGTACAACAACACCTATTTCAACTTACCGAGCAACACACCAAACAGTAATTCGTCAAACAACCACATACAAAACAGCTTGATCATCAATACGTTAAGCCACAGCTCATCAAACAACACCAACATGAGAAATAATAATAATAACACAACACACATCAACTTACCGAACAACACACCAAACAGCAACGCAAACTTTAACAATATAAACGCCAATTCGTCAAACAACAACATCATACAAAACAACATGATCATCAATTCGTTTAGCCACAGTTAATCGAACAACACAAACATACTAAACAGAAACAACACATCAAGCAACATCACGTTAAACAACAGCTCCCACTTCAACGGACCGAACAACACACTAAACAACAACAATTTTTAACAATACAAACACCAATTCGTCAGACAACAATCACATACAAAACAACATGAACATCATTAAGTTAAGCCACAGTTCATCAAACAACACCAACACACCAAATAACAATAACACATCAAGAAACATCAACCAAAGTAACATGTATACAAACAACAACAATTTACCAAACAACAACTTATCAAACACCAGCAACATCGCCACTAATTTAAGAATACTTAATATTAAAAGCATATTTTATACAACTCTGATAAATGAATTCTATAATGACCATCGCTTCCTACAAGTTATCGACCACGCGCATAACACTAGGCTTCGAGCTGATGGAAGATATAAAGTCGAAAGCCATCGAAACAATTATTGCAAAAACACCTTGCCCAACATTTTCAACAAATTGCCACTACATTTATTAAATATTAATAATTTTTATAGAAGAAAACAACTTATTAAAGAACATTTCCTTTTTTCACAATGAATTTATAAACTAGTTTATCTTTAAACGAAAAATTATTTTTATTTACATCCTGCAGACAAAACAAACGACTTCGTGGGATTATATACATAACTTAATTGTAATTTAAATTGTCTCAATAAATATGAATTAAAAAAAAAAAAAAAAAGATATCATCCATTTATATGGTATAGTGACAGCTCATGCAGCAATTTCGAACCAGCACATCATCTGAACTTTGCTCATCCCACTAGCACATCAAAATGAATATGATTTATTTTATATTACGCCAGTACCACAGCCAATAAATAATTCGTTAGTAGCTATCCTATCGGCATCTAAAATGATGGCTCTCAACGCTCATCGAGACGAATATTTCCCCATGGATGATGCCACACTTCGGGACTGTAATAAACTTGAGCATGATACCTTTTTATGCCCGAGCATTCAAGCTACATACTACAAGAGTTCTCCAGTCTGTCGCTGTGAAATACATTTATTTAATAATGAACCTGACACGAGTTGCAATATAGAATTAATCGTAGCTCTCAGTTTTTGGAAGGCACCGGCTTACTTATGCTCCCAGCGGGATGCACAATGAAAAGCGAAGGGACCACCATATACGGTCCCCAAACAATCAGCTCAATTTTACAGCCATCATATACAAGCAATGGGATATCGTTCTCCCATCTACTACAGAATGTGAACAGGCTAACCCAACCCCTACCATACATTTCGACTATTGACAACATAACCCGGTTGCAAGCGCAAGTAAAGGCACAACTACAAAATTTACCGGCAACAGCACTAAATCATAAGGTGCACAGTTTGACCATCAGCTATGTAGGACTAGCACTAATTTTAACACTGATCGTCGTCCTACTAATTAAACAAAGATTGAAACTAAGACGTAACACAGTTCCACAGCCGTCACCGAGGTCTAACTGGAACGTTTCCTTGGAACCAACACCTTAGCTCATCTCAGCATTTATTATCAAAGATCGTTCATTTGTTCTGCCCATTGATGCTGCCGATCGTTGGGGCCGCAATATGTTAATTCTTTCTGATTGTTTTTTACTTTCAGCAAAATAAAAACAAATCTTTATAGAATTAAAATTATTTGGTTCTCACCGTTTTGTCAAGCAAATCGTGTGAATTGCTGCGCCTGCAAATTTCATGGCTTAAACAAAGTAAATAAACTTTACACGCGCCTATATGGATTTGCAGTCAGACAGTAATGAAACATAATATCAGCTTTGCTTTGACTGACGGTGAGAGCCCAATTTAATGCAGCAACTAATGAACGGTGGCTTTGGTTCCCACGGTTTGTCAAGCAAAGCGTTAGATTTGCTGCGACTGCATAATTCATGGCTTAAACAACGTAAATAAACTTTACACGTGCCTATATGTATTGGCAGTCAGATTGAAATGCAATATCTGTTATGTTTCGACTGACTGTGGGAAACAAATGAATGAACAATTTTTAGTGTATGCATGTGTTTTAATTTTATTTAATTTTTTATATATGAATCTTTTGGCTTTTGTTTACATTTCTTTTATATGCTTTTGTTGCTTTATTTTTTATTTTGTAATTTATATGCATTGTTTTTATTGTATTTTCATTTTATACAGTTAATTTTATTGATTTGCTTTTATAATATAAGTTAAGCGCATCCTTAATTGCGCTTCAAAAAATTATAACGGTTGGGCCACCCATGGGGCCAACTAACCTTTTTAATTAAAACACAACACAACACTAGTTAATTAATTTAAAGTACTAAATTTATTGACACGTTTTCATTGAAGCCTAGAATTGAACTGAAGAGTTATTCTCTTCAGTCTCTTAATATAATTAAAAATTATGCCTACTCTAACTTAATTTGCGTGTGCAAATATTTGCTTATTCTAGCTTAAATTATTGGGAACAAGAATTTGCCTTGTTCCCATGATTTCGCAACAGCTCTGTATGTAAAAAAATAAAGGTGTCGCATTGCACACATGCCATCGTGATACGTTGGTAGGCAAACTGGTAGTGCGCGGGGTGTTGACTGCAACACGCGCTGTCTATGGTATTTGCTGAGTCAAGACATCGCGCATTGACCAATATGTTGTTTTCAAAGTATGTTGTTTTTAAAAAAGGTATAGGGAACGTGGAAGGTGTTAACTCCCCCCTCCTTAAAAATCAGCGTCCCGCTGATTAGTTAGCGCCTGTGTTCAGATGGTTGGTAGGGCTCAGGGCCGGCATGGTGATACGACCGAATATTTTCCTCCAGATCACGATTAAGATGGTTGTCATTGCGACGATACACGAGAAAATTGCAGCGTTTGACCCAAGAGACAGATTTACATGGCCCGTTAAATATCGAATATGTTCGATGTTCCTCACGTGGAGTTCATGCAGTAGTTTCGTGTCGATCTTGCGTGTTCCTTCGCACGCATTCGTCAATAAAGGGGGAAGCGCCTGTAGGCCTGAGATTCTCTTATTCGTGAAATTCCTCTCTCCGATCGTAACTGTTTCATTGAAGATTAGTATAAGGTATGTCCCATTTACGTTCACAGTGTTCGCTTCCGATGAAACGTTGCCCCTGAAGTTGGTTACGTATATAAGGTCGCTCTCTATTTGCTCCACTATGGTTTCCTCATTTGAACGGAATGTGCAGTTTGCGTTAATACCCCTTAAAATTCTTGACAGGCAGTCCTCATCTTGGAGTTTTTCCAATTGCTCCAAGGTGCAAATCGTAACATTGTTCAGCGATGAGCAGCGATTTCTGATGCCATAGATGTTCTCGTGGTTCAACAGTACCTTGTCGTATTTCAAGTCAATTTGGCGGTTTAGGGATATAGCTGCTCTCAGGAGAATTCTATTGTATCTGCTGGACTCCACTTTTGGTATTGATATCACGTATAATAGCGATGTACCATTTGAAAATATACTTGGTTTTCCATATTCTATGGCCTCGATCTTGTTGTCGTAAGGGAGCGATTCAACCTCGGAAACAATCTTACTAATTTCTTCCATATTCAGTAGGTTAGTGTTGACAATGCCCGCTTTAGCAAGTTGGCATGCCCGTACAATTTCTCCGATATCTTCTCTGATCGCGATTATGTGGTTCAAGGCTTCACGCACTATTTCGTCTGTTTCTGACACGACTATTTTATTGTTGTATCTGTCGATGAGATCATTCGTCTTTCTCACTAAGTCGTCTGTTGTGCCAAACAGATTATTATTCACAACGTATTGTTGCTCGTTGTTTTCAATTAGTCTCTGTTGGCTTTCCAATATTTTGTTCCAATCCGTTGCATCTGGGTTCCCGGCGATCCATTTCCAAGCTGAGCCGATCTATTCTATGGATCTTTTCTTCCTCGTGATGCCTTTTATCGTTGCTATTCGGTCGTATGCTTTTTGCATTTGATACTCGAGGATTTCCCTACCCCTCTCATCCTTCGTTGTAGAACTGAAGATATCAGCAGTTGCCCGAAGCATCTCCTCGAACTTCTCCAGTTGTATCACATGTACGACGCTCAGATAACCGTTTACAATCCAGCCTTCTCCATCTTTGATAGTTACAAGCGGCGACTGATATTCAAAGACGTGGAAGGCTCCAACGTTTGATGCGAGTAGGAAAAAACTTCAAAATTTAAGGTTTTAAATGTAAGGTTAGTGTGTGCAACTTATGGTATTCATATTCTAGGTGCAATATATAGAATTGGACAGAGCTTTGGGATGTAATATAATAAGTGTAAAATATAAATCGTAAATCCAAAAATTTTGATACTATTCTTATTATAATTGTTTAATCATAGTTTTCCGTAAAAAAATTCTCTTTTTTCTTTTATCTTCTTTTTTTTCTTTTTCTATATTATTTTGAGTAGTTATAATTTCCTAATTATAGTTTTTCGTAAAAATACTTTTTTACTTTCTAAAAAAAAATTATTCTTTCAACTTCCAATAGTTATAATTTATTAATTATAGTTTCTATTTTTTTCTTTTTCTAGAGACAAAATTTACATAATTTTCATTGTTTGCAAAATTCAGTGGACAATTTTCGAATTTGGTTACATTTATTTGCATCATGCTTATGTTCTATGGTTTCCAGGGTAGTTGCAAGGGTCACTTTATATATTTAATCTGTGACTTGTGGTATTTTTTTCCCGTTGTAGTGCGGATAGTTACTCTATTATTAGTGGAAACGCTGTGCCGCTTGTATAGAGGTCTATGCTTTGGCTTTATCTGTCTGTCCCTGACTAAAATTTCCTGATTCTCGTCATGGTGGACTGGGTCCGACCTATTCCTATTTAGACGATCGTTCGTCATCTTCTGTTTGTACTCAATAAGGCCACGGATGTCCTCGTTAACTTGGTCGCGAAAATTTGTCAGTTGTTGGTAATTAAATCTTTCCGACCTATTAAAGAAAATGTCCGACGGTTTTCTCCTAGTGACCGAGTGTATTGTGTTATTGTAGCGATCTACCGCAATGGTAATTATTTCCCTAGGACCGAGATTCCCCATTTCCCTTGACAAACACCTGTATATTTCAATAAAGGTTGAATGAAATCTCTCTACCTGGCCATTAAATTCACTCTTCTGCACGGGTGTAAAGTATATCTCTATGTCCAAGGATCTAATAAAATTCAAAATAGTTGGGCTCGAGAATCCCCTTTCATTATCCGACACGATCATACGAGGTACGGTAAAGTAATGTAAGACCTTGGCTAGCCTGTTTCTCAAGTGGATTGCTGACCGATTCCTAATGTGAAAAAGTTTCGCGAATTTAGAAAACTTATCGACACAACTGATAAACTTAAACCCCTGGATTTCAAAAATGTCGATATGCAAAATTTCACACGGATATTTCGGGATAGGAGTCGGTTGAAGTTTAGGTTTACTGCAAATTTCGCAGTTCTTAGTGTACCGCTTAATGAGACTCCCCATGCTTGGGAAATAGAATCTCTCCAAGATCTGTTGACCATTTTCTCTCGGGTTGCGATGGGCTCGCCCATGTTCCTCCTCAATTATCCTACAGATCCTCTCGGGGTTGCCCACATCCTCAACCACACGTTGTGTAATTCTCAGTTTGTATGAAACAAAGTGGGCTAAATAGACTTCATTTAGTAACGGGATAAAGCATTCGGGTATTTTTATGCCATTAATACAGGTCGGGCTTAAGCATCTTTTCAGTGTCTCGGAAAGGGTTTCTGCAGTCAGCTGCTCCATGGTCGCATGGTATCTGTTGAAGCCAGGATGTGGCTGTATACTGCTATGCAATTCCTTACCCTGCCTGATTATTACCTGGGTCCTGAAAACATTCAAAGGAACTTCAACATGGGGGATAAGATCGCTGCCATCTTGGTCGGCACTGTGCACTGTAACGTCAGACCGAAAAGATCTTTCTTCTGAGCCCTCACCGGCTGTTGCGGTCTCCGAGCCAATCTCTGAGGCTGTGATTGTACCTTCATCGCTAAGGGTGTTTATCTGATTCAAGTTAGATCCCAATCTGGAAAGCGCGTCTGCCACTACATTTGACTTACCGGGTTTATATATAAGCTCGTAGTTATACTCCTCTATTCTGGCTTCCCATCTTTTCAGTTTAGCGTTGTGATTTTGGTTACCAAGTGCATAGGTGAGCGGCTGATGATCGGTAAAAATCCTGATTTTCCTCGCACCGTAGAGGTAAGAGCGCAAATTGTCCAAGGCCCAAACTATAGCTAGCATTTCTTTTTCGTTGGTGGCATAGTTTTCCTCCGTTTTCGCAAGAGAACGTGAGATATATGCCACAGGTCTATCAGAATCCAAGTGTTGTTGAGATAATACAGCTCCAATTGCATAGTTTGAAGCGTCCGTCGTCAAGTTGAAAGGGTGGTCAAAATCGGGGCAAGCTAGAACTTCCGATGACATTAACAACGTTTTGAGCTCGTCAAAAGCTTGTAATGCCTCCTTATTAAGTGTAATGGAAATTTTCCTGGACATATTCGCCCTGATTTGCGCATTTTTACTTCTAGTGAGGTTCGTCAATGGTTTGGCCACCTTTGCATAGTCCCTAATAAATTTCCTATAGTAGTAATTTTCCTCCCCTTTGTCCGTAGGTGAATTTTCCCCAAACATCATTGATAAGCTGCAGTTAGCAATTATGAGGTACTCTAATATTATGAGCACAAAATGATCGTCCCGTTCTCTAACTGATCAAACAAAAATAGATGCTTCAACAATTCGTGGTAAATGTCTCAACTTTCAGAAAATTATTCAAACGATTCTCATATAATTTATCCGGATGTTAAAACTAAAAATTTCTCTTAGAGAAAATTTCTCGGTCCGCACTTTAATAGTTTTCCGGAACTATCCTAGAACCTTCCAGAAATTTTCAGAGTGATCTTCTAACTGAATTCTTCAACTGACTAACACTTTCCTCGTAGACAAAGAGCGAGATCGGTTTGTTAAGTCAAAAGCAAATATAATTGTTAGAATCTTTCCTTTCATTTCCAAAAATTTCAAAAATGAAAAAAATGTTACTTTTCTATGAACGTTTTGTACCCTATTCACGTGAGATGTCCAAAACGCCATCAGCCAAATCATAGTTGCCATAAAAATGAGAGCCCTTAGGACGGTGCTTTCCTCCTGAAATTGCAGAATGCCACATAGATTCCATTTGAAGTTCAACAAATGTTACAAATCCGATGGTTGCCCTTCAGTGAATCTTTTCATAACACTTAAGATTTTCTACGTAAATAACTAATACAATCAAATGCCAAAACTATCAATATAACGTTTCATATTTGCCAAATTATCGTTCTAACACAAATTTCACTCTTCGATCGACTATTACATGATATTATAATACATCCGATTACATTAAATCACCTCAATTCTATTTACCATCAATAATAATTGACTTTTACTATTCGGTTATTAATCCTAATTGTTCCCTGTATCCTATATTAAGAAGATTTTTAATTAGTTATTAAGTTATTAATTAACGGTTTTAAAATTCCCCATATAATCAGCTCCATACTGAAAACTAATATAAACAAAATATTCTCTCCTTATTATACCCTAATAGGTCCCCGCTTCTTTTTATTCCTTAGGTACTTCTTCCTCGCGATACGTTTTATCCTCGTTATTGCAGTTATCAATTTCCGCAGCCTTTCCCTTTCCTCTTCATCTACCGTATACAGATTTGCTATTGTCTCTAATCTTTGCTCAATCTCCTGGAAATACATTTCGTACAAATATCCCCTAGGTATGAACCGAGAAAAGGGTTTATAAAATAAACGGTCCTCTATTCTGTCAGTATTGGTAATAAAATTAATGTTCAAAAAATGTAATTGAAGGGAAGAGAGTTATCGCGCACCACAATTGGAGTAATAAATCAAAAATAATCGTACCACGATCAAATATAGTAAATCAAAATAAGCCTTGCACTTACCCTAGAGCTCCGATCAATTCTAGGTTTCAAGTTTTAATTTTAAAAAGGTTAATTTTATTATAACTACGTACTATGCGAAGTACATGTGACACCGGTGAGTGAATCTTTTTATGGTGAATGAATCTTTTATGGTGAATGAACAGAAAAAATTTGGGTTTATTTCTTTTAATTTTACGATTCGATTTATATTTTTTCTTTAAAAATTTCTTAACGTCTTGGCTCATGTCCTTTTCCGTTTTGAATTTAATTTTAATTTGTTCTTTTTTTTATTTCACAACTTATTATTTATTCTTTATTCAATTGACAATTTTTCTTTTAATTTATGTTATAAAACTATCCGCAATGATTTTTTGCAATTTCCTATTTTTTGACAATTTTTTCATTTAATTTATAAAAAATTTCCAACAATGATTTTTCTATTTAATTCAAAAAATTTTCTTAGTTATCCTTTTTATGGATACAAAATACGTATATTAACAAAATATGTGTACAAGGGTCATCCTTTAGTTTCCCTGTGTACATACACTTGTTCAAGTTATTGCACTAATTTTTTTATTAATTCATTGTTTTTATTAATTTATATCCTTTTAGATGGAGGATCGTGTGGTCCGGTTTCGAGCAGTGAATACTGACGTACTGAGGCACGATTTATCTCACCCTGCGAACTTTCCAGCTTAAGATCTTGATTACCAGACGAAAAGGAAGCATTCATACCCACTGAGTAGTGTAAGTTCTTAAGTTTACTACAACTTGTGGGGTCATAATTCGTGCCTCCCTTAGCCTTCTGTAATAGTCACTTATTAGTGGAGGAGCGTTCTGAAGCAACGTTTCGCGTTTTTCATAAGGAATTTCTATTTTTATTATCATAGTGACAAAAAATTTTTTACGCACTGGAGGGCCTGGTGTTCAGGATCGCAGCACGCTGGAACTTGTTCAAGTTCCATATTGGTCACTTTTTTTTATTATATTGCAAATCACACAAGAATGTACACTTACCCGCATTTGGGGGGAAATCTGAAGAATACTTCACCTTTCTGTAATAATTTTTTCATTTCAAAAAATAATCAATTCGATTTTTGCATTTTATGGGATTTGAATTTTCCCTTTTTTATTTTTTAATCGCAAAAGGATCCAAAATATTTTCTCTTTTGCATTTTTTTCTCTTTTTTTTTTAGAATATTTGATTTTTCATCCCTTTGAATTTTCTAGGGAATACTTCTTTCAAATTTCTTTCCTTTTCTTTTATTTGGTTTGCACCAGTTTAATAGCCTTTTATTCAAAAAATCTTAATCTCAAAAAATTTTTAATTTTTCAAAGATTTTTTCCATTTTATTCTTAAATATTCCAAAAGGGAATTTATTTTACATTTTTTCTTTTATTTTCTCAAATTTTCACTCTAAGATTTTTCAAAATAGGACACTTCATTTTAATTTTTTATTTTTTATTTTCAAAACGGACACTTTTTATTTTTTAGGCCATGAGCCAAGCATTCAAAGGATCCGGCACATCCTTTCGTCTCGCGACTGGCCGGTCCCTGCATCCAGTTAAGCGCATCCTTAATTGCGCTTCAAAAAATTATAACGGTTGGGCCACCCATGGGGCCCAACTTACCTTTTTAATTAAAACACAACACAACACTAGTTAATTAATTTAAAGTACTAAATTTATTGACACGTTTTCATTGAAGCCTAGAATTGAACTGAAGAGTTATTCTCTTCAGTCTCTTAATATAATTAAAAATTATGCCTACTCTAACTTAATTTGCGTGTGCAAATATTTGCTTATTCTAGCTTAAATTATTGGGAACAAGAATTTGCCTTGTTCCCATGATTTCGCAACAGCTCTGTATGTAAAAAAAATAAAGGTGTCGTATTGCACACATGCCATCGTGATACGTTGGCAGGCAAACTGGTAGTGCGCGGGGTGTTGACTGCAACACACGCTGTCTGTGGTATTTGCTGAGTCAAGACATCGCGCATTGACCAATATGTTGTTTTCAAAGTATGTTGTTTTTAAAAAAGGTATAGGGAACGTGGAAGGTGTTAACTTATATATAGCATAAGTTTGTGGAGTTGACACGTGACTGTCATGAGAGACGGACATATAGCGGAAATAAATAATTTTAAATTTTTTTCAATTTTTTGTGCTTTTTTTTATATTGTTCAACGCATTACATTATTGCGTTATTGTTTTAAGTAGAGAAAAACACTCTTAAACAACAAATTATAAACAAAATAACTATGAGTGAGCTTAATGCTCTAAACTCATTAGTTAAAAATATCAAAAACAACATAAATAATACATCAACACAAAATAATGCAAAAACAGAAAATAACAGAAAAAGAAAAAATGACTCGTTGAGTGAGACAATGGCTAAACAACTAAAAAACAATTATTATGCTGTTCTTGATAACGACAGTGAATGCAATCAAGAATATCTACAAAAATTTAAAGATCATGTGCAAGAGAACGAAAAAGCAACAACTTCTCGTAACTACACAATAAACAATAGCTTAAACAGTGAGTGTAACAAAAATAATGAAAATATAACAAACAACAACCAAAACAAAAATAAAAAAATCCCACCTATGAATATATTCGATGTGGAATCCAATGAACTCATTAATTTTATTAAAAAAGGTCTAAAAATAAATGACTTTAAAATAAAAGAGTTTAGAAATAAGAAAATATCTCTTTATGTCTCATCCATGGACGATTACAATAGAGTAAAAGCTTATTTACAAAAAACAAACACAAAATTTTTTACTTTTACTCCTAAAAATATAAAAACAAAAACTTATTTATTAAAAGGCCTAAGTGCCAATATTGATCCAAATGAAATTTTCAACGAACTATCTAATTTACAAAATGAAAATTTAAAATTTACAAAGGTTAGTAAATTCACTACAAAAAAATCTGTTAGTGGTAGCTATTATCTTCCAATATACTTAGTCCAAATTAGTGGAGATAGTAAAGCTAATGAACTAAATGCAATAAAAGGTTTGCAGCATCGTTATATACGCTGGGAACCCTTAAGGAAACCCGAAATCACCCAATGTAGAAATTGTCAAAGTTTCCTACATAGTGCTGCAAATTGCTTCCTAGCTACGAGATGCGTCAAATGTAACGACAACTATAAAATTGGCGAATGTGCTCTGGATAACGTCGCTAACAACGAGAAGGAAAAACTGTTCTGCATGCTGTGCGGTAAGTTCGGCCATCCTGCATCGTATAAAGGATGTGAAAAATATAAAGACCTTCAGAAGAAGATTCGTGCCAAAAAACAAATCCTAAAGCAAAGGAGAACTTCTATTTTAGCAAATAATATAAATCCCAACATAAGCTTTGCTGATGCTTTAAAAAACAACAATTTACAAAATGAAAACCACACTAATCCAATACAACTTGTACTAGAAGAGTTTCAAAATTCTATGCAAAATCTTTCAAACCAAATTATAAACTTGCATAAGCAACTACAGCTACAAGCGTCCAGAATAGATTCTATTTTCACAATGTTAGAAAATTAAATTATCATCATGGCTGAAGAAATTACAAAAAGTCTAAATATAATTCAAGTTAATGTTAATTCTTTAATAAAATTAAGTAGGAGATTTAATTTATCTAATTTCGTCAATAAATATAATCCGGACTTAGTATGTCTGTACGAAACAAAACTTAATAACTTTAAAGATTATCATCTTATTCGCAAAGACAGAGTAAATTCTACAAGGGGAGGTGGAACGGCCATTTTAATAAAACAAGACCTTAAATATAAGAACCTTACCAATAATACTATAAACTCTTTTCAAGTACTGGAAACATGTATATTAAAAATATCATTGCCTGCAAATAAAATTTTGTTTGTAATATCGGCATTAGACCTGTCCAAAATTTTCAACACAATTTTTTTAACTTAGTTTATACACTTTATATATCCTTGGGTCAGAACAATAAGAACTGCGTCAAAAAAAATAAAAAAGGTTTTACCAAAACTCAGCGCAACGCGCCTGAAGTCAGGACTTGAGTGTTCCACGATATGAATAAAAGTACGGTTACAAAATTACAAAATATTTTTGAACGTAGGATTTTTTTTTAAAGTTTAAAATCAAATATCTTCTGTTTTAATTAGTTAATCTATTTGTGAAAAAAAAGTGAGAAAAAATTAAGAAGGATATTTTTTTACAGCATCCGAAACATGGAATTTCACAATTTTCATTATGAAGTTCAGTTTTTCTCGCCTCCTATTTTCGAAATGTGCATTTTTTTTATATTTTTTGTGGACTATTGGCTTTAAAAAAATTGGGCTTGAAAAATTTTTTTAAGTAATTCGGGTGGCGTTAAAAAAAATTCAAAAAACTCGATAAATGTATAAATAAGGAAAACGAATGGAAGGCAAAAAGGAAAACGAATGGAAGGCAAAAAGGAAAACGAATGGAAGTGCTATGAAACAAAATCACAGAAAAAGAAAAGTATCGTATCACCTACAATACCTTCAGCTTTGGATCGAGCAAATATTTCAGATACTAAAGCAACGCTGATACTGGGATCTATGGCCGTGGAAATGGGATATAATGCAAGTGAAGTTGTGCTGAGCTGGTCAACGATTAGAAGGACTAGAATGCGGTGCAGAATGGACACTGTCGAGAACTTAAAAACTACATTTTGTCTAAATTCTCCCGCCATAATTCATTGCTATTACCAAATATTACAGGTCATGAAAGAGTTGATAGGCTACCAGTAATAGTCACAGCGGGAGGTAAATCTCAGCTGCTTGTAGTTCCTTGCATAGGCTCGGGAAGTGGGGAAAAACAGGCTTCAGCTATATATAAATTAATTTGCGAGTGGAATTTGTCATCTAAAATCGGTACATTGTGCTTCGACACAACTGCTTCAAACACAGGTGAGAAAAACTAAAACAAATATAAGGATCTCATTTTGAAAATAAATATTTGTTTTTATTTTCAGGCAGATTCAATGGAACATGCGTTCTACTTGAGAGGAAGCTTGGACAAGAGCTGTTGTATTTTCCTTGCAGGCATCATATATTTGAGATCATTTTATCGGCTGTATTTGCGCGTTCCGAGGGTTCAACCAGCGGTCCGGATATTCCTGTATTCAAACGATTTCAACGACAATGGAAAACCATCGACACGAACATCTTCGAAACTGGAATAGCAGATGAGCTTATTTTGAATAAAGTGCAGGGATCGATGCATGAAACACTTGTTTTCACCAAAAATCAACTTGCGGTTAGTTAATTGAAATCTCTAATTTTCTATTATGTTGCTTACTAATTGCTATCTTCATTCTATCATTTCAGGAATCACACGCAAGAAAAGACTATAAAGAGTTTTTGGAACTTGTGGTGATCTTCCTTGGCGGTGCTGAGGGTAGGGAATTTACTTTTAAATGTCCTGGTGCCATGCATAGAGCCAGATGGATGTCTAAGGCAATTTATAGTTTAAAAATTTTTATGTTCAGGAAGCAGTTTCAGTTAACAACGGAGGAAGAAAAATTAATTCGTGAAATCTGTCTGTTCGTTGTTGTCGTTTATGCAAGATTCTGGTTTTTAGCGCCTCTGCCATCATCAGCACCAAACAATGACCTATTATTGCTCAAGGTTCTTGAAAGGTATGTACTCTACTATAAATTAAGAAACAAATTTTAATTCTATATTTTATTATTATTTCTGTTATAAAACAATTGATGGTGATGTTGGAAAAATAGCATTAAAGAAGTTTACCAATCACCTTTGGTACCTTGGAGAGGAGTTGGCGGGGCTATCATTTTATGACAAAAGCTTGAGTGCAGAAACTTTAAATAAAATGGTAGCTTCATTCAGAAATAGCGCTGGAAAACTTAATTTGAAGAAGAGAGCATCACCATCAATTAACATAGCGACAGTAAAACTGGAAGATTTAGTTTCAACGCATACAAAAACGTTTTTTGAGAAGCTGCAATTACCAACGTCATTTATGGACTTAGAGGTGGCTGAGTGGATGCAAGATGAGGGCTTTTTGCATGGCCTGGCTATTGTGAAGAACTTGCAAATTGTCAACGACATCGCAGAACGAGGTGTTGCACTGATTTCAGAATTCAACTCATCAACAACGCACAACGAAGAGCAGAAGCAGTATCTCCTACAAGTGGTAGCCGAACACCGAAAGAATATGCACGAAATTTCTAAAAATCAAATCTTCCTAGTTTAAGTTACAAATATTTCATTAATAAACAATTAAAAAATTTATACATTTATCGAGTTTTTTGAATTTTTTTTTAACGCCACCCGAATTACTTAAAAAAATTTTTCAAGCCCAATTTTTTTAAAGACCATTGTCCACAAAAAAATATAAAAAAAATGCACATACCCGATGGAGTAACATTTCGAAAATAGGAGGCGAGAAAAACTGAACTTCATAATGAAAATTGTGAAATTCCATGTTTCGGATGCTGTAAAAAATATCCTTCTTAATTCTTTCTCACTTTTTTTTCGCAAATAGATTAACTAATTAAAACAAAAGATATTTGCTTTTAAACTTTAAAAAAAAATCCTACGTTCAAAAATATTTTGTAATTTTGTAACCGTACTTTTCGTCATATCGTGGAACACTCAAGTCCTGACTTCAGGCGCGTTGCGCTGAGTTTTGGTAAAACTTTTTTTATATTTTTTGACGCATTTCTTATTGTTTTGACCCAAGGATATATAAAGTGGATAAACTAAGTTAAAAAAAATCGTTTTGAAAAATCTCATACGTTTTTTAGACAGGTCTAATCGGCATATTATCCTTCAGGTAATAATAATAATAACCTAAAACTTGAATTGCAACAACTCTTTCTATCCTTAAATTTACAAAACCCTAATAACTTCTACATACTCGCGGGGGACCTAAATTGCAAACATACAAATTGGGGAAACGACTCAAATAACGTAAAGGGCAATATGCTAAAAGAATGGTTATTTTGTAATGAAATCCAATTTAGATGTAATTTATACGCTTCGATTTTTCCTTCATACCCTCGTTGTGGTTCTTTTCTAGATCTGTGTATAGCTGACTCTCGCTTATGCATACAAAAAGAGAATAATACATTAAACTGCCTTAGAACTCTTGATTATGATAGCGATCATAACGCATTACAAATTATAGTACTAAGCGATGAAAATGATAATCCAATCACTCTATTTAGAGAAATTCAAGATTATCAATTTAATTACAAAAGAACTAACTGGAGAAAGTTCAAAAACAATGCTATAAGCGAGTATAAAAATAAAGAAACTATACCAAAAAATAAAAACCTCACTAATTCAGAAATAGATCTTTATCTAACTCAATTAAATGACATAAGAACAAATTCAATTCAAAAATCAGTTCCAAAATTTAAAAGCTATGATTCAACAGAAAAATTTACAAACTTAACTATTAGAAAACTACAATCAGAAAAAAGTAAAATTTTAACTCTTATCAAAAAACACAACAGATTTGAATGCTTATTAACACCAACGGAACTGAACTTGCTAAAAGGCAAACTTAAATTAATGAGGAAACTTATAAACGACAACTTTATAATAGCTGTCAATACACATTTTCAAAAAATTCTCTCAAATATTGACCATAAGAATCCCTCACATATATTTTGCGAAGTTAAAAAACATCTTAAATCATTCCAACCATTAAATATTAATAGTATACAAATACCTCAAAATGAAGAAGTTTTGATAAGAAATTCGGGAATAGCACCGGAAGATCTCGAAAGGAATGATAAAAACAATAATTTCATAATTAATGACCAAAACCAAATATTGAATACCATTGGTAGTTATCTCGAATCAATTCATTCTGTTAAAGAAATTAATCCGGAAAACAGCTTGCATGTTGAGGTTACTAGATGTTTCAACAGATTTTTGCAAACCAAAACTGAATATGAAAATAATCACTCCTCTTTTTCAATATTTTCAGAAAATAAAAAGGCAAATGAGATAAATGATTCCACGACTGAAAATTATTTCATAACAAAAGATTCATTGTTATATATATTCAAAAGCTTGAGAAAAAACTTTCTTCAGGCATAGATAATATCCCCAATATTATATTAAAAAATATTCCGGATGAATTGATTCTAGATTATTGTACTATCTTCAATAACATGCTTAACAACTCATACTTTCCTAATGCATGGAAAATAGCAAAAGTTGTTATCCTACCCAAAAAAGATAAAGACATAAGTAACCCAAAAAACCTTCGAGCTATTAGTTTACTTCCAAACATTAGTAAAGTGTTTGAAGTTTGCATAAACAATAACTTAGTAAATTTTTGTGAAAGAAATCGAATAATTAATGATAAGCAATTCGGATTTAAATACAAGCATTCTACAATTCATGCCACGCATTTACTTGTTTCAAATATTTATTGGAATCTGAATAAGTCCTTATGTACAGGTGCCTGCTTAATAGATTTCGAAAAAGCTTTCGATAGCATATGGATACCTGGCTTAATATAAACTATTTTTATATAAAATTCAAATATATATCATAATACTTATACACAAAATGCTAAACAACAAATCGTTTGTAGTATGCAATAGAAATAATATAAGTGCAAATACATTTAAAATTTTCAATGGACTCCAGCAAGGGACAGTTAATTCTCCTAGTTTATTTAATTTATTTATATATGACCTTTTGGCAAAAGTCGACAACATAATTGCATTTGCGGATGATATAATTATTTATCACGCGGATAACAAAATAGAGAAAATTAATGACAAATTGCAAACATACTTTAATATTGTTGAAAAATATGCTATAGATTGGAAAATGAATATAAACTTCAACAAATGCGAAACCATTCTATTTCGCCCTCCAGTTGGACGGTGTAACAATAACATTAAAACAAAATGGAGAGATTTTGGCATAAAATCGAATTCCAATAAACAAGTCGTTAAATATCTTGGAATAAACCTCGATAAGTTCTTATATTTTAACAATCACATAAATCTGCAGATACCGAAAGCAAGAAACGCATCTTTCATTTACAAAAAACTATTTTACTCCCCTTACATCAAACCAAGGGTTAAAGTTCTATTGTACCAATCATTGGTTAGACCTATTTTAACGTATGGTTGCCAAATTTGGTTCAACATTTCTCCATCATTTATGGAAAAAATAAGAGTTTTTGAAAGAAAATGTCTGAGAGCATGTACTTCTCTTTATAGATCTCCAGATAGCAACTATATAAAATTTGTATCAAACAAAAAATTATACAATGCAGCAAAAATAGGGAGAATTGATAATTTTATTATACATCTCATTCGAAACTATATTGCAAAAAGCTGTAATTGCTATGACAACAATTTAATTATGGCCCCTTTTTATGTCAACGAGGAATATATAACTAAAACCTTGCAAAGTGGCTTTGTTCCTCCCGAAGCCTTTTTATACCTTGACCATAAAGGATTTATTCAAAACGAAATAGGCATTCCTATCTTCTATCATATATATAGAAGAGCCAACGATAAAGCTATACATTGCAACCAACTCACAACTGAAAATAGTAGATTTGATAAAAACATTTACTCAGGAGATAATAACATATTTCCTAATATACATAAAAAAAAGATATTGGTGGCTCACCTAAAAACTCCCCTTTTAAATTTTACTCTTGACTAAACTTTTTATTATACAAATATCAAAGCAATATTTTTTCCCATTTTTTTCATTACAAAAATTATATTATCTGTACATATTTATGTGTCATTTATAATTATATTACATGTCTCTTAAAAAGAAATTAATGAAAATCTATATATTAAATATAATTGAGAGCCCGAATATGGGACAGTGTATTATATTAAGATACTCTTACTATTTGTTTATTTGTAGTTTAAGAATATGAATTTTGTCTAAATAAACGCTTAACAAAAAAAAAAAAAAAATAGCATATGTTTGTTAATAAAATTTCCATTATTCTTTTGCCACTCAAGTAACCAACAGCCTTTTACTTGAATACTACGTTGTCCTTGTGTAGCACTTGGATAACTATACTCAACAAATATAAACTTACATTATCCTGGTGTACCACTAGGATAATTTAAATTTAAAAACTAAAGAAATAACTAGGTGCAACACCAAGTTACCTCTTTTTTTTATCCTTTTTTATATGAAGTTGAGCGAGGTAAACGACCCAAGCTGCAACAATGATAATATTCCCAAAATGATGACAATGTATGCTCAGTTAATGAAAAGTAATATATAGTAGATGGTTTACAACTCGTAAAGAAGGTCAAAAGTAAAGCCAAACCTACTAAGGCTAAAGTTAAACCTCTAACTCTGAATAATGAAAAAGTCATACAGATAATTATATGACAAATATTAATAAATCTATGAAAACTATTGTTTCAATTTTGTTTTAATTCTACAGTGTTTTTGGTAAAGTATATAAATCATACTACTGAAACCATAACATTCTCCCCCCTGTGAATCAGCCAGATTCACCACCATCAGCAGCAATAATAGCTAATTTCGAAACAGGTCTGCGTGTTGTACCTTTGATAGTCTTGATTTCAGCGAAACGAATTTGTCCGTCTTTGGCTGGAAAAACTTTCACAATTCGACCTTTTAACCATTGACTTCTTGGGAGGGTTGAATCTAAAATCAAAACAATATCATCTACTTTAATTGGATTTGATTTGTCTTTCCATTTAGTCATTTGAAGAAGTTGCGGCAGGTATTCTGCCACCCATCTTTTCCATAAGCGATTCTTCAAATTTTGCAAAATTTTCCACTGCTTACGGAGGCACATATTTTCATCAGCGTTACCTGAAGTCTGTGTTGAATTTAAACAACCTAGCAGGAAGTGGTTTGGTGTAAGAGGTTCATCATCATTTGATTTTATTGGTATTTCTGTTAGGGGTCTTGAGTTTAATATGTTTTCAGCCTCAATCAGCAAACTTCGGAGGGTTTCCACTTTCGGAGATGAATCTTTTAGTGTCTTATGCAGAAGTCTTTTTATTATTTGAATCAAACGCTCCCAGACTCCACCAGAGCTAGGATTAGCAGGACAGTTAAATAACCATTCTATATTATGATTTGCTGCATCCTGGTAAAGTTGATTTGGGTCTATTAGCTGTTCTTCTTTCTTAAGGAGTCTTTGGGCTCCAATAAAATTAGTACCATTGTCACTTCTTATTCTTTTTGGAATACCTCGACGATTAATAAAATTTTTAAAACACAGAATGAAGGCATCTGTTGATAAATCATTTGCAAGTTCAAGGTGTGCTGCACGTATAGTGAGACAGTGAAAATAACTACCCATCTCTTTTCTCTTCTACGACCAATTGACACATTGGAGGGCCCAAAGAGATCTACGCCTGTGTATGTCAATGGACGTACATATTGAGTAACGCGATCAGCAGGTAATTGTCCCATTAAAGGTGGTTTTGGTTGAATTGAATCAAACCTGCAAATATGGCAATTACGCTTAACTTTCTTGAATACGGATTTAGCATGTGGCAACCAATATTTCTGCCGTAATTCATTTATAGTAAGGCTCATATTCTGATGGTGATTTTTGATGTGGTAAAACTTCATAATCAATTCTGAAATCCAATGATCTTGAGGCAATATAATAGGTCTTCGGGCTTCAAATGGCAAATATTGAGCTTCATCTAAACGTCCTTGAATACGAAGGATGCCTTCGTCATCTATATGTGGGGTATAATGGGCTATTTTTGGAAACTGGTATTGGGTTCTTTAACGAATTGATTTCATTCAAAAAACATTCTGATTGTACCATCTTACAAATCAGCTTATCAGCAGTATCAAAATCTTTTGGATGCATATTTTCTGAAACATTAGGCACAAGTCTGGCAAAACGAAGTTTCCATACCATAGTTCTTTTAAGTTTGATATAGGAAGAAAATCGGGAAAAATCAATCAACCCATCAGTGGATGTTGTAGTTATAAGTAAACTTGGCTTTATCTCTTCTTCTATGATAGTTTTTGGCAGCTCAAATGCTTTATTTGGCCAAAGGCTTTCATCATCTTGGAGAAATTTAGGACCACTTATCCAAACACTGTTTTTTGTTAATTTGTGGATAAAAAGCTCTAGTTCCAACATCTGCAGGATTTTGGTGTGTCGGTACATATCTTCACTGATTTGGGTAGAAATATATTTAAAATTTCGGCTATACGATGACTTACAAATGCTTTAAAACGTCTTTCAGTTGAGTTTATCAATTGCAGTACAGTTTGAGAGTCAGACCAAAAATGTACTGACGCAACTTGCAGCTCATGATTTTGTACAACTGTCTTACTCAATCTTGAGCCCAAAACGGCAGCTGGTAGTTCCAAACGTGGGATGCTCATTAGTTTTAAAGGTGCACATCTTATTTTCCCAAACAGAAAAGAAATATCAACTCCTTTTGAATGCAGAATTCGAAAATAACATACTGCAGCAAACGCATCTTGACTAGCATCCACGAAAATGTGTAACTGGATTTTCGATCCAAATAAGTTAGGACAGTTAGGAAGTTCTTGACATTTCTTAATTCGTTCCACCACAATCTCCATTTTTTGTGTAATTCACTTGGAATGGGATCATCCCAAGAAATATGTTGCTTCCAAGTTTTCTGAATCAAAACTTTACAATATAATAATAGGTCTGCTACCATATGGGTCAAAGACAGCCATAGCAATCTTTAAAAGTTCTCGTTTTGTTGGAACTCGAATACCCTCAAGGACTTCTTTGGCAAGGCAATAAAATTTTGTTTGAAACTCGAGCACATCTTCAGATTTATTCCAATACATTCCCAAAATTTTTTCGGTTGTAGGTTGCTTTTCCACATTAACCGTTTCAGAACAATTTGCTGTTTTATAATTCATAGTAGCTTCCAACTTTTTGTTATTTGAAACAAAACCTTAATTCAAAGCAACCTTCAGAATGGATTTCGACAATTTGATGACAAGTTAAAATAGCTTCTTCTTCATTTCGGAAACTTGATACAAAATCATCTACATAGTGCTTTTCTATAATAGCTAATGAAGCTTCAGGATATTTGTGAGAATAATCGATAGCGTTATAATTCTTTACTAATTCCGCACAACATGGAGAGCAAATGGCACCAAAGGCCATAGAAACCATTACATAATGTTGTAATGGCTCATTGATATTACCATTTCTCCATAAAAACCTTTGCGCATGCTGGTCACTTTCACGAATTTGGATTTGTGAAAACATTTCCCTGATATCCGCTGCAACTCCAGTAACGCCTTGTCGAAATTTAAGTAATATTCCTAACAATGGCTTTGCTTGCTCCGGACCTTTTAGCAATAAGGAGTTCAGGGAAGTTTCAGATGTTTTTGCAGCAGCATCAAAAACAATTCTGAGTTTATTTGGTTTGTGAGGCGTAACAACACCGAAATGGGGTAAATACCATACAGGATAACGGGTTTGGGTGACTTCTTCATAATTAAGTTTACGAGCGTATCCTTTCTTAATATTATTTTCTACCTCCATATTGTATTTTTCGGCATATTTAGAATCTTTAAGTCCGAGTTCACACAAGGCAACTTTTGTTGCGCAATTCTTGAGTTTGTAGATGTTTGCGGTGAGGGGAATAAAAGGGGGAAAATAATTGCCGGTTCTCGGCTATTTCAAGCAATTCTCTCATTCGCTTTTTTTTTGTTGAATATTTGACATTTCTTTTCATTCGGTCTTTCGCTTCTTTGTGTGAATAATTCGTAATTATTGTTTACTTTTTTAAAATGGCCTTTAAATGGAATCGGGACTTAATTTTTTTCTTTTGAATTCATTTTTCAACAAAACCAATTAAATTAATTTATGTCTGTATGTATTTAATTTTATTATTGTTCTTTACGACTAGAGCACAAATGTCAAATTATAAGAAAATAAAAACAAAACAGTAAAATTGCTGAAGAAATTGTCGTGTGTGGACATAAAAGCAATTTCAAAAGAGAATTGCCAAAAAGTTGCGCAATAAAAATTGCCTTGTGTGACCCCCGACTAAGCATTTTCCTTTCAATTGTTATCAAGCGTTTTTCCGCCATTTCCAAACTTGATGGAATATCAGGAGGATATTTTTTCCATAACAAACCAATTTCAAAACGTTTTCCAATTCGTTTCGTTGTTTCCTCCATTATTATTTTGGAAACTTGGTCTTCATCTGATAATAGAGGCTTGATATTAGGATTTATGCCAAAATTCTCCGTTGATAAAAAATCTTGCACGATTTCATTCAATAGATCATCTTTGATATGCAAAACAGTGAGCTGGCACGAAGGATTTGTTGAACCATATGCGAACCATCCAAGTTTACAATTCATTGCTATTATTTCACAATTTCCTGCTTCTTTAATTGCAGAAGGTGTACCGAGGAAAGCATTATCTATACTATTGCATTGAGCATTGAGAAGGATTGACACTGTAAATTAAGCTCCTTCACAGTGTGTACATTCTTTAAAGCAACTTTGCTGTTGATTTGCATATTCCTTCAATTTCAAAATTAACGCGGAAAGATTTTTCTTTAACTGTTTTATCTCCATACCATTGGAGATATAAATCTGATGACTTTCTTTACAATCCCAAAAAACGAGCGGTGTTTTCCTCAATAAGGGAAATGGAAGATCCTTCGCCAAACATTGCAAACGCTTTAAGAAAACCAGAAGGGCCAGATAATTTCAAAGGTAATATTTTAAAAAGGTTACTTGCCTGAAATTGTTGCACTCTGCAATTTAGCAACTGTTTTGAAGAATTCTGTGCTTCTGCTGCTTTTTCTTTATGTAGCGATCTGTGGTGATGTATTTTACAGTTATTTATACCACATACTTTCTTATAGCGGCAGCCTTTAGAACCATGACCTTTATGGAGGCAACAAAAACATAATTTTAGCTGTTTAACTTTTTCCCAACGTGAAGTTAGAGACATTTCAGCAAATGATTTGCAATTAAATATTAAATGTTCTCCATTGCAAATATCACACTTTAACTTTGACTTCTTGCTGTCCATAACCAACATTTTTTTGATAGGCAGATTTTGTTGAGATATATTTTGCATCCAACTTATTACTTTTGCCAAATCACCAAGCCATTTTGAAAATTCTATAATTGTGGGAAATGGTTTTATAACACAAGCAGCTTTCGCCCATTCAAATTGTTGATCTATCGGAAGTTTTGAAACCATCTCTTCCAATAACGTGGTATTATTCAAATGATTACTATATCCTGCTGAACTTAAAAACGCAACGACGTTTCTTACCCTTGTTGAAAATATAATTATTTGGTCCATTTTTCTATGAGTAATAACCGGAAATTGTTGAACCTTTTGAATTTGAAAACGAACGAGAATATCAGGACGACCAAATCTAAACTCCAATTCTTCTATGACCTTTGGGACATCGTTCGGATATATTAACATAGATGAGGCAGCTTCTTTAGATGGCCCAGAAAGGCATTTCTGAAGACGCATAAGTTTCTGACGACTATTGTTTTTGAAGACATCAGTTGTGTCCTTAAAATTGGCTATAAACAATGGCCACTCATCAGCATTGCCGGAGAACACTGGCAAATCATATAGTTTATATCAAGAAGCAAGTATATTATGACTCGAGAAATCAGTTGGAGCACGTGGCTCTTTATCAGAAACAACGGTATTAGGTACAAACGGCAAACAACTAGGAGTACATGAACTCAAATTAGAAACAGAAGGCACAATCTGAGGATGAGATTGAGCACCATGGGGCAAAACATTTGTTTCAGGCATTTCACTTCTCCTTTCTTCATTTAAGTTAGTTCTGGAGGAAACTTGAATTTGCTGCTTTAAGGAATCGATTTCAGCACGACTTTCAATAACAACCCTTGTTAATTTTTGCAAATTGTCTGTTTCCATCATTGTGGTGTTTAATTCTTCATCATATTCAATACGAATTGGTGAAATAACTTCAGATGAGGCACTGCAATCCGGAACCGATTGAGAAGAACGTAAATTGTATCCACCAGACATCGAAAAAATTACTCGAAATTATTGCATGTAGTTCAAATAAAATGTGCGCGAGCAAAATATCGCAAAATCTGACAAAGCTCAGATAAAATTATCACAATAAAAATCTGACAAAGTTCAGAAAAATTACAAAAAAAAAAACCGTAGAGTTTTTTAAAAATTGAAAACTGTTGTTGCTTTCATCGTTTATTTTAAAAGAATAATGAAAAAGTTATACAGAAAATTATATGACAAATATTAATAAATCTATGAAAACTATTGTTTCAATTTTGTTTTAATTCTACAGTGTTTTTGGTAAAGTATATAAATCATACTGCTGAAACCATAACAAACATTAATTCCTTTTTATTGCTTTATTCAGTGCTTTTACTTCGTATTAATTTCAGAAGATACAACTATGTCCAAGCAAACAATCGTTATTTTTGAATTTTTTTAATATTTTTGAATTTATACTTCTAATTTCCACTATTCTCAGTTTCTTAAAAGTTGCCATATGTGATGTACGGTTTGCACAAACTACAATTGCTCTTTTTACATATATTTGAGATGATGCTTTGAACCGAAAATTTTTATTTGTTAGATTTGTAGTAATTTTTCAGACAATTAATACTGTAATTAATATGCAAATTTTAATTTTGTTTCAATGGTGCGTGGCAAAGAAGAAGAAGAAAGCATATATTTCAAAAATGCATAACTACACTGTATTCTTAATCGGACCGGTTTCTGGCATTTCAGCCTTCATCAGCGATTTATTGAACATTGTGATAATTGTTATGTTATAATTGAATAGATTGTTTCTATATGAAAATTTTTCATAACGACGTGAGGTTTGAACCGTGAACCTGCACATACCCTCGTACTTTATTTATATGTTTTTCATTTTCGTTTGTTCATTACAAAATTCAGTGCTCGTGCGTTAATAAAGTAAGAGTGATATGTAATAATTAGTTTAAAATTTATTATTAAAGCTAGTATGAGTGGTACCAGCAAAAGCGAGAAGAGACTAAGGGACTTCAAAATATTCTTCCAATTTTTAACAGGTAATATATATATTAAAAACTTATTCATTTCATATAATATAAGACAATTATATATTAAACAGGTGCCTGTCGATCGGTTGGCTCTAATGAGGTGGAAAAGGACATCAGAGGTGCTATAAGAGTTATTAAAAAATGGTATATCCATGTTGAATGCATTAAAAAGAAAAATGGAAAATTGTCAGATTCGGCTGTTCCGAACCTATAATACCGTCCAACTGAGTTTAACGTCTCATTAATATCTTCATATTTCACTATTGTTATAACAAATGTAAACAAAATATTTTAAAAAGTAAACAATTTGATAAACTTAATACTAAATTTTGTTGAATTTTTACATTTAAATTTCTTTTCGGGGTACTCATTTTGAATTAAGTAAATAGTATTATAAGCTAACTAATAGTAAGCTAACTTCTATTTGATTTCAATTAAGTCAACTTATAGCCAACTATAATATATAAAATGTAATTACTTTGTAGCTTACTATAAATTAGGTAACTTTTAGTTAGTTGAAAAGTCATACAGAGTCAGACAATTAACTACTGCCTAGGACAGCGCAATGTTAAAATAGTCAGTTTGCTTCATTGAAAGTAATCCAAGTATCAACCACCACTAGTTGCGTAATAGTCAAGAATGATAGAATACAAGATTACGCCATCCCGCGGACACTATTGAAATTATATGCACCTGTAGGACAGGTGACGTCACGCTATCTGTGTTCCTATTGGCAGATAAATTTCAGCTGTCAAACTGATATGTTTATGTGTATGTTTATAAATAAACAGTGACATTGTAACAGTGAGACAATTTAAATTTTTTTCCTCAAATTTATTAAAAAATTTAATTTTTATATATAGAATTATTTTATTTATTTTATATTCACTAAATAACAATGGAGTAACAATATTTGAAAAAATTTTTAAAGCCAATATTCTGTACTTTAGATTAAGGTTACTATATATTTATATACTACATTGTTATTTTATTAAATTTTCTCTTCGCTTATTAATATTTTGAGCAATTTCGACATTTAGTAATCTTAGTCTAAAGTACATTCTACATCTAAAAAAAGTTTTTTCACTTCTTCACTTCCTTCAATGTCCTTTTTTAATCTTAAAAATATTGCATCACACGATTTCGGCGTTTGCATTAAAGTATTTGACGGCTTATTTAGCCCACCTTCATTTTGGTGGTTAACCAATGAGTCCTCTAGAGGATTAACCGCAAGGCTAGGAGCTTCATTTTTTAATTTATTGCAAATATATCCGCCCAAATTCTCGAAACAATCATACTGCAGGTCTTCAAACTCATTTTCATTACTTTCTGATTGAAATACATCTTCTTTGATACTAGGATTAATACCCTTAAGTATAGTACCTGAGGTAACAACAAGGAAAATTAAACACTGCATTATTTCAAATTGTATGCTGATATTTACATGCTAAAGAATTTTGTACCTCTAAATCGGGAGTATTGTCGACCTCGACATATGCGTTTGAACTTAAAATCCTTTCGGTGTACCCCAGAATATATGACCGAAGTCTAAATTTGAATTCTTGCCGGTCGAGGTGATCATGAAGCCCGCTTTTCGATCTTATAATACCAAAAAAATTTTCAAAAACATCTTGATTGAGGCGGTACGTTAAAATATACTCAATATTATATCGATTTTTGAGTTCGATTTGTAGCATTTTTAACGCGTTATTCGATTGAATAATGCCTGTGCAATAAACGTATTACATATTAGTTCAATATTTGTAAAAATTTAATGTAATTGTATATCTTTTTGAAATGGTAACAGAGTCTTCTTGCCAATCACACGCATCCCTGAGATCAAATTGGTCATATCATCCAAGATTTCATTTTGTGTCTATTGCCAAACCATATGCATGGCATCGCTCTCTGCTATCTTGTCTCGGCACCCTTGAATTCATGACATCAAACCAGTCATTTGTCTAGTAAAAGAAAATCAGAAAAATAATTTGGCTATTATTTGAAGAAATAAAATAAGTCGTTACCAGTTTGAACAATTTATAACATTCGCTCCAATCTATATTTTTCAAATATCCTAAACTGGCAGCACGTGTAATAGTTGCGCAATTGTATGCGAGAACAGTTTGGTAGCCAGTTTAACCTTCTGCCTCTCAGCTCCAACCACACTTAGAATCTGTGCTGATATTTTATGTTTTATCTTCAAGTAATTGGATTGGAGAGACAGAAGATTCAAAAATTATGTCTTTTTTAACATCCTTGTTATGAATCCACTTTCAATAAAGTGATTTCTCAAGAGTTTTACAAATGTGGAACATCATTAAATACAAATATTTTTATGTCGTCATACAAAAACCTGAAAATTAAAAATACAAAAATAAAAATCAGACAGGTGCGTACTTGTATCAAACGTACCGAGGCTTATTAAAATCTACTCCAAGTTCATTGAACAGTTTCCTATTCCCACCACCTAAGTCACATATAATTGCCACAATAGTGAAGCCAGACTGCTTCATTGTCTCCAATATATGAAATAAAATTGTCTTTGACATTAGACAAGCTTAATCATAATATATTGGTTGATTCCAATATCCAAATAAACCTTTAAATGAAATAGACAAACGTTTTAAAAAACACTTGAAGTTGATGTAAATAACTCACCTCTCAACAAAGCCACCTGGATATAATCAGGTGGTGCTAGCATAGAGTCTGTTGGCTTGTCATAGCAGTACTTTTTTTCGCTTTCACTTCGTCAAAACTTAATACACATATTTTTTCAATTTCAGACATTTGGTTAGCCACGGACAATATTTTTACAACAGGCTCCAAAATACCTGCTGACATATCTAATTTTTGCGACCACCTTTGCAATGTTTTTACGGAGGAAAATGGAAAATATTTTTTCCTTAAAAACTTGTAAGCCTTGGCACTTGTGGAATACAAAGTGATTGATTGGGCAATATCTGCTTCTGTAAAGTTTTGCCTTTTATCGTCGTTTTTTAGTTTTTTTATTTGGCCGTTAGTAAACAGACGACTCTCTGCTTTCTCAAGATTTGTGTTAGTAAAGCTCTGAACTTGACGATACAAATTTTTCATTGTGATCACTGATTGATTTTGTAACATGTTCATCATACTATTCTCCTGGCGCAATGCATCTCTAAAAACGATTTAAAATAAGTATTTGTGCACTTCTTATAAACTTACATACATTTTCATGTCCAAACTTTTTGTGTACAGTTGTAGGCTATCTTCCTGAATGTCAGCCTTCATTGGAATGTTTTTTCGATCACATGTAAGTGTTTCAAATTGATTTGGAATTTCAACTTCATTTTTAAATTCAACTTCATTTTTACTTTCAATTTCATTTGGAATTTCAATTTCAATTGGACACAGCTATAGTAAAAAATATAATCATTTCATTAAAAACACCCAAAGTGTTACTTTTTTGCACAATTTCTTACTTGTTGTTTTAATATTGCTTTTTCTTTGTGCTGCAACTTTTTAATACACTTCACTGAATGTTTTTATTAATTTTAATTTTTTTAATATCGTTTTTCATAAAATATAAAGCGAAATTTGCAATTTATAAAAAGAACTGATTTAATATTTTTCTGAGAACTGTCAAAGTGATTTTAATTGAAAGGTTACCAACTATCATATAAAATATACATTTTTCGTAAGATTTTATAATTATCACACATGAAACAGAATTGGTAACCCTTGCGAGGGACATACTACATTATCTAACGGGAAAACCTTCGAATGGCGTAATCTTCTATTCTATCATTCTTGCGTATTAGTTAGATATATGTAAGTGCATTAAAAGTTAGTGGAGTTGCCGGCAGGGAAATTATTTGAATTAATACAATTCGACATAAACAACAAGACTCTCTCCATTCTCTCCATATCGTTCCCCTCACTTAAAAGTTTCTGAATTTACAACAGAACTTAACACCATCATAAACAACATAAAGAAGAGACAAGAGATTATTATAGTAGGAGATATGAATACAGATTTTAAAGCAGAAAACATCACAACAACAACATATCTTGATATGTTTATCTCTAATCCATAGCTGTCCATTTCATAGCATAATTGTGCTTTTACTAGTTCACACATATTCTTATGCTCTTTCATTTAGTCGTCAATGAGACAGCGACGAGTGCACATGATAGCGGATGTATTACATTATTTTCAGATACGCAGCAAGAAATAAATGATGACATTCCAAAAATATGATAAAAAATGATTTTGGTAACATCCAATGCCTTTTATGTTATAAAACATTTAAGGAATATAGAGAATATGGTATTAAAAGACATAATGATTCATTTCATAGTAATATGAATAAATTTAATGATGAGGAAAGAGAAGAGCTGTCTATTGCCGTTTTCTTTTCTGAGAAAAAATGTCGCATTTTATTTGCATTTTTTTCGAAAAGTGTATTTTTTATATGTTCTTAATTAAGAGTAACCTAATTTTATACATCAATCGAAAGGTCTCAAAGTTCTGTGTTCATAAAATGCAAAAATTTTTGAAATAGGATAACTCTTTGAAGTCATGGGGTGAAAATATTAAAAAAAGGGGAACAGAAGTCAATTTCCACAATTTTTTGTGATTTACGAGCGCTCGACTTTGAGACCTTTCGATTGATGTATAAAATAAGGTTGCTCTTAATATAGAATATATAAAAATACACTCTTTAAAAAAAGTGCAAATAAAATGCGACATTTTTTGTCAAAAAAGAAAACGGCATAATAGAAAAAAAAAAAAAAATTTTAGTAAAATTAAAAGAATGGTTGTTAGGAGAAGAAAACAAAGAAACGAAGTCAGATCACGAATTCAAAATTGAGATTTCAAGCTTAATAAGCTTGGATATTGTCAGGCAGGGCAGACCATTTTCTGATGGGGTTTTTATTAAAGAAATGTTTAATACAGTTTTTCAAAGGCTTAATTACAAGATAAATTTTATGGAATCCCTTCCGTTGTCTCATCAGAGTATAGCCGGCATGCTAAACAATTAGGGACCTCTGTAGAGTTAGCGGTCAGGGAAAAATTAAGTAATTGCGAATGTTTTTCTTTTTGTTTAGATGAGAGCACTGTCATTAATGATCGATGCCAACTAGTAAATTGTATTCGCTGCGTAGATAAAGATTACAATGTTTTTGAATCAATGTTTTCCCTTGAAACATTTTACGTAAACGTAACAGGTAAGTTGTTGTTCGATGTTGTAAGCAAAAAATTCTATCTATTGTAGACACTAACAAATTTGCTGGGGTCTGCACAGATGGAGCAAATGTAATGACGGGCAAATATGAAGGTTTCATAGGCTAATTAAAAAATCATGGAATTGCAGTTAATACCTTTCATTATATAATTCATCAGGCAGTTCTTGCATCAAAGTTTATAAGCGATTATCCCGCTATGAAGACTGCAGAACGAGGGGGCATCAGTCACTCACCCACAGAAAATTTGTTAGCTTCTTAAAAAGAACAACGCCGCCCACAATGATCTTAAAATTTATACTGAAATTCAGTTGCTAAGCCGCGGTGGTTGTCTATATAAATTATTTGACTAACGGGAAGAAGTGTTACAGTTCCTAGAAAGGGAGAATATAGAACAATATTTAACACATACTTTAAAAGATAATGAATTTATTTTAGATTTAGATTTTGGCAAATACAACCACCTTTTTAAATGAATTTAATTTAAGATTGCAAGGAAAAGACAAGAATATATATAATTTGTCGAAAATCCTTTTCGATTTTAAAACTAAAATACTTTTACTCCTAGCAGAAGTTCAGTCCGGTGATTTTTCAAATTTTCCAAAAACTTCACTCATTTATGGCAAACAAAATAATATTAAAATATATGAATATATAAATATATTTGAAACACTTCTTTATAACTTTTAATATAGATTTAAAGATTTTGAAATTATACAACCAATGCTTGATCTTTTCGAAAACCCTTTTAGTTGCGACGCACAGTGGCTGAAAATCATTTTTCATTGGCCAAAATTCTGTAACTTTTGAACCGATCAAAATATTTTAGTACTGTTTTTTTTAATAGATAGATAGATAGTTGATCTTGACTCAGTGTGAATTTCATTTAAATTGATTGAGTACTTTTTAAGGAATTCTAGGTCAAAGTTTAACTTTTGATTTTTTTTAACTTTTAGCGTGATATATGTTTTTTTTTATTTATTTTTATTTATTAGAAAGTGTCATATTTGGAGTTAAATAATTATTATAAACATTTTTTGTAATAATGAAATTTTTTTAATGCTTACACTCAAAAAAATTTTTACACTCAAAAAAATTTTTACACGCAACAAAATAGTAAAATTCACTAGAAATTTAACTAGTATTACTAAAAAATTAAAAATGTTTGCTATCAAATTTGCAATTTGCTTACACTCAAGGAATATTATTATTACTACAGAAAAATTTATTAGTGTTTGCTGCCTAATTTGTTACACTAGCTAAATAAATCTGCTAAACATTAGCGCAATGATTCTAATTTTTTTTTTAATTTTGATATGAAAATATGGGTTCTTATTTTTTGAATCTTTCTTATCTATTAAAACATTGCATTCATATGTGGGAAACCTTTTAAGAATAAAAACTGCAATAGATTTAAATAGCATTTGTAACAATGGTAGGTTCTGTTTATTATTATTTTTTACTAATACTATGTTTTTCGTACTTAAATAACAATGAAAGGCAATTATAATTATTATTCATTAGACTCAAATATTGATTGCAAATATTCCATATTTTGTTCTGTGCTATTTCTGTTCTTTAGTAGTTTTTTGGCTTCTTCATCTAAATCCCGATGTTCCACTTTCCATTGATTTCGAATACTGGAGATGAACGGATCTGACGTTGCCAATAATATATTAAATAGATCTTCATTTGTGGAATTTCGTGACATTTTTCTAGTATTGTGCTGTCTATAAAATCTGTAATCCTTGTTCCTTTTTTCCTGAGCCTCCTCTGATAGATCTCCAAGTGGCACCAAATGATATTTAATGACATCTTCTCCATGATAAAGGATTTTGTGGACTGTTGCAGACATATTTCTCCATGGGTAGTTGGTTGTATATATTTTTGCAGTTTCCTTAGCATAATCTCCAAATTTTCTAGAGTCAATTTCTTCATTGCACGCAAGTACTTCTAGGATTATTTTAAATCTGAAAATAAGGTTTAAATCCACTCCTGTTATTTCAGATGCTGTTTCTGGATCTGAAAAGAATCTTCTTGCGGTATTGCCATCATTTGTATTGCCTGACCCTTGTTTTGGCTGATCTATAATCAATCCAAATTTGCGATATTCATCTTGAACATGTTTCTTTTTTGAACTTCTTAACTCTTTGTTGGTTTCGTTGTTTCTTATTGATCCTGAAGGCCCGAAATCCAAATCATAACTGATTTTTAGTATGTGTTCCATAAGTCGTATTCTTGCATGTAGTGGTGATAATCCAAATTCGAAGGCATCGGTATTATCGAATGATTTTGGCGGGACTTGGTTTAATTGGCTTGATGTTGCTTGGCATATAATGCAGCTGGATGCAGCCTTCGTGTTAGTCAAAGCCTGACCTACTTTTCCATCTATCATTGTCAGCACTAATTGGTAGCTTACTTCAATTTGCTGCCCATCTAACTGTAATTGTAATGGCTGTAGTGTTGCTATTTGGGCCTTGATATCACTAACTTCTTTGTTAATGGCATCATGACTTTCTTTTTTGAATTCAAATTTGATTGGCCTGCAGTATTTCGTAGAAGATGGTGTCTCATTTTTCCAAATATCCATTGTTTGCGTTGTACTACTCGAAGGCTCCGAATCTTCCAAAATCTTTTTCAATCGCAATGGTACAAATGATACCATGAACATATCTGAGTCCGAAATATTTTCACATACAACTTGTTTGTATTGTTTTTGTCCCGAAGAACCATCACATCCCCATTTACAAAATAGAATTAACTTTGTGTTTCCATATTTCTTTAACTCAGTTCCTGTTATTGATTGTAGCAAGCGTTTGGCTGTGTGATCAAGTAAAGATTGTAGTTGTACTTCTGCCGAAATTGGTGTGATTGTAATAGTGTCCTTTGATGGCAAACAGTCTATTTTAGCAGCTGTTATGTGATGATATGCTGGATACATATTTGAGCCTTTTTCAATCGCACGCAATTTGTTAATTTCAAATCCAGAAATAATGCTAATGCCTCCTCATTTGTGAACTGTTTTGCATCGCTCGGAGTTGGTATACTTTTAAGAATTCGCTTTGTTCTCACTGGACTAGCATTACAAGTTTTTTCAATGATATCCACTTTTGTTAATTGGTTTTGTGCTCGTAATTGATGTAGAAAAGATTCTTTTATATTTGTAGAACCAATTTCCTCGTTAAAATTTTTAAGTTTCCGCCTCTTAGATCTATCGCTGCAGTTGTCCAATGATTTGCGTGGTCTTCCAGCCTTATCTAGCTTTGCTGTTTCTCCACCAACATTAAGTTGGCCTTCTAACCAGTTTGCACTTTTATTATAAAACTTTTGTTTACAGTAGTTAACTTCTTTCAATCGTTTTTTTAGTACTTTGACGAAATTAGATAATTGCTCTTGTATTTCGGTACTAGACGAATTTAAGTTTAATTTTATTTTAACGTAACTAAGAACATCTTCCTGGTTTTTGTTTCGAAAATACTCTTCGGCCAGTTCTTTATAACTAAAGTTCTCCATATTTTTATTTGCGTCTGTTATCACTTTTTTATCACTTTTTATCACTTGCGAATATACGTCCGTACACTTGAAGTATTAACTTATTATTGAGTAATCCCTTATAGAATCCGTCATTTTATACATTTTTAGGTACATGTTATTCACACATTGATCTTTAATTTCATAGCAGGTAGTACTTAAATTGAACAAAACTGCACTTGTTATCCAGACTTCAATATCAGGTAAAACTAATTAGTTTCTCGCCAATATGGGGTGGTTTTTTATCTTTAGTGGTTTAGTGCCGCGATTATTGACAAACTTATAAAATTGTTTATGACTTTGGTTGACCCTTAAATTTGACAACAGGTAAATTAAGAAAGAGATCATTTGTTTACTGTAGAACCTATTGTGATCATTTTATGACTTATTTTTTTGCTGATCAAAACAAAGCCAATAAACCCTTTCGCAGGTATTTTATTTAATTATTTTACTTTTACGTAGTCTAAAGTAAAAAAACAAAATTTTTTTTAGAGTAATTTTTTTAGAGTAATTTCATTAAAATGAAAAAAGTGTTCTACCGGGGGCTCGTGGGGGGTGCAAAAGTATATATAGGGTTAAACAGGATACATTCGCCTTTCTCCGGGTGGTATACGTTTCTTGTTCCCTTACTTCCTTTAGAAGTTCTATTCAACTAAAGTTTAAATTTGAGAAAAATATAGTGGTTTCATAAATATTTCATAACGCCCCTAATATCAAACGTTAGAACTGTGACTACTTACAAAAACTAAAGACTATAATCCTACTAACATTATAAAAAAGACCGCAGGCCAATATCGATGATAGCTTGCGAGTAGTAACCATTTATTTTTGATAAAAAACAAAAAAAAAAACACCTTTTGCTGAATTAAAAAAAACAGTTGAGTTTGACAGCATGCCACGCCCACAATTATCAATAGTTTAACCTAATTTTTTGGCTACCTTAATCTGGATATATAAGCTACAAAAAGGAGTAAAAATTTTAAAAATCGATGACAAAAAAAAATTTGACTTTTGGCCAATGAAATCAAAATTTGAGCCACAGTGCGACGTAACCAACTACGAGTTTGATAACAATCAGAACTAATAATACTTCGAGCGAATTAAATGTTCTAGACAAAATTTATATATTAGAGTTCTGGAAAAATTTGGATAATGTAATATATCCCAAACTTAAAAAAAATTTTTTAAAGTTTCTTTCGTTTCTTCCCTCTACTTACCTCTGCGAAAAAATTTTTTTGGATTTGAAATTAATTTCAAAAATATTTTATTAATACGAAACTACCATAAAAATATTAATATACAAGACTCTATTTAAGACCTATAAAATATGTTGCAGAAAATTTCATTAATTTTGCATAAAAATATGGATTCTGATATATGAGCACATGACATATTTTTTAATTCGCTCAACTTTTCTTCCGGTGCTGTTTTCTCTCATGCTCACTAATACAACCGCAAATCAATTTTGGACAGCTATGGTCTAATCCAGTACTGTTCATTTCGTAGAACAACTGTTCATGCTCAACTCACATGTATTCTTACGCTCTTGCATTTAGTCGTCACTGAAACAGCGACGAATGAAGACGTGTGTGGATGTATGCTGATTTTTTTCAATGCACCGAAAAAAATTAATAGCAATATACGAAAAATATTTTGTGAGTATAAACGTATTTGGTAATTTGTTATGAAACATGTAGAGAAAATAATTTTAATAATTAAAAAGAAAAGCTGTTTGATTAAAAAAAAAACAAATTTTTGTTGAAAAATTAAAAGAAACGATTCTTTTAAATTTGAAACCAAGATCGACAAATAAAAATTGTGAACATTTTTTTTCAGATTTAAAATGTATTTGTTCTAAACAGCGTAACGCATTAAGATCTGTAAATTTAAACAATGTTTTACTAATACGCAATTGTCGCGAAAGAATAAATATTGGAAAATTTATAACACAAGATCTATAAAAGTCTTTAATAGAATTATTAAAAAACGAATTTATATACTACAAAAGTTGAAATGATTTTAAAAATTTGAGTGATCGTTCATTCATTCATTCATTGAATGTATTTTTCTCCTTCTAAAAAGTGTATTTTTTTATTTTTTTAACAGATATTTTAATATGTAAATACAATGACATCATTAATATTGATTGAAAAAATCTACAACTTATTGTTTTTTATAGAATGTAAAAAAAAGCCTGCCTAATGTATATATTTTTTTTCCTGTCAAAATTGAATTCTTGTTTAATTTTTATTTCTTTAAAACAGTTTTACACACAACATTAACAGTTTCATATTTTCAATAAAAAATAAATTCATACGGAGACTAACACTGCTATTAACCCATTGAACATTTCTTACAGTGCAATTCTTATTTTCTCACCAACACAATTACATTTTTATTTTTGAACACCACTGCTCTAATGGCATGCAGAGTATGGTAAATGGGAGCACTCGTGAAGATGTACAAAGACGTACGAGCACTTGCATTGATCATGTGTTCATAAAAAACAATCAAGCAATCTCAGATGCATGTACAACAATAATAAGAACCACAATATCTGACCACTATTAACTTTTTTGTTGTTTTCAAAATTATGAAGGGAGACAAAGAAGGGAAACAAGCATCTACCGGGGGCCACAATTAGATAGTGGCATGTTCAATAAAAATATTCAACAAACTAACTGGAATGAAATTTTAAACCAAACGCCAAACAGTAATTGTTTATATAATAAAATATACGAAAAATTTTGTATAATTTACGAGGCATCAAACAAAAAAACCAAGCCGAGCAATAAAAGATCATCCAATCCGTAGATCAGTGAAGAATTAATTAAATATTGTGATATTCAGGATAAACTTTATCAAAAATGGCGAAACAAGTAGGAGTGTAAAATTCGGCTATGCCGAATCTTTGATACCCTCCACCTAGGTTTTCTTGCACTATTTGTAACAAATTTAGATAAAATATTTGAAAATGTAAACAATTTGATCAATTTAGTAATTTATTACAACAAATACTCTGAATTTTCAGCATTTACGTTTAACAATTTTAAAGTCAATAGAAGATATTAAACAAAATATATTTTTAAATTTCGGATCTTTTTCGGAATACTTGACCATGTCTTATATTTTAAAAGCACTAGCGTTAATCAGTTTTATTTTTTCGATCTTATTATGACATTCCATTTGTAACGCATCGATAAATGGATTTGCGTCTATGTGTTTAATGCAAAAGATTTCTTACTTTTGTCGAATTGTAGGGATTTTTTGAAAATTTTTTTTTAACAACTTAATATTATATACGTTTCAATTTTAAACTTTAAAATTAAAAATATCTATCTTTTTTAAATCTGGTAATAACTCATTAATATGGAGATAGTAAATACGTGGCTTCTTTAATAAGAATGACAAGTAAAAAACACTTTTGTGCAGTTTACTTGTTTTGTGCATTTTTTTTAACACATATGTACATTAGGTTGTCCCGAATTTCTTTTTTTTGGATTTCCCTAACGCAAGACCTCTTAAAATTTGCGTAATTGATCGTAGATTCCCAAAATGATTTTAAAAATAAAAAGAAACAATATCTTTAGGGTTCTACCGATCTTCAAAGTTTTAAAAAGTAGTTATTTTCATGATTATATTTCCCTATCCTTAATTTCGACACCTAAACTAAATATACCACGACTATATATAACAACAACACTTTAACGGCGACTACGAATTTGCTAGACACAGTGGAGTTCGTTTATAACGTACACCGGTTATAAAGAATTTTTTATAAAAAAAAAAAATCCGGGAAAAAAATTTTTTCCGGACCCAAAACATTCACTTTCAAATTATATACCAATTATTACAGTTATAGCGAACTCTTGTTTATTACGAACCAGTTTTTAAGTTCCTTTTATAGTTACAGCTTACTCCCTAAAATATAGAAACCCTTGAACATGAAAAAAATAAAAAATCTGGCAACACTTCAAAATCACTTGTTATATTTATTAATACCAAAATACGTAAATTGGGGTTTCCCCAAAAAAGAAAACTAAAAAAACTAAACTAATTTATAATACATTAGTCAGTTGAGTTACAGTATTAAGAGCGGTGTTTGTGATTAAAAAAAATGAGTTCGAGGCGTAGTGAGACAACTTGTGTTATATTGGGACCATATAAGGAACTTGATGATCGGCAGCTACCAACTATAAGAGACGTTCTTAAATATATTTTATTTATCAAGTATAACATGAAATTAAAGTATAATGGAAAAGATCCATCAAATTCAGATATATATGCGATTGTTTTTGAAGAGATTGACAATATTTGGACCAAAGCTTCGATTCCAATCGTAACAAAGGAACGAGTTATTCAGTTACTCAAATCCTATTTCGAAAAGTACCTCCATTTGAAAAGATACCCCAAAAGCAAACGAAAAAATGGTTTCGAAAACAAACTAAAGTGTTTTTTGGAGTCATCTGAGAAGCTTTTCGACGTTGCTGCTTGCAAATGCACTTCATTTGAATTTTGTTCTTGTTTAAAACCTAAGAAAGTTCCAATCAATGAAAGAAGTTTTTTGTTGGATCAAAGAAATTACAGAAAAATGGTTATATGTGGAGTTGATAAAATAGAAACAGCTCGATTAATAAAACGAAAGCAGAGACAAACTGAACATTCCATAAGGGCAGCAAAAAAGCAGCGTTCTACTCAAGAAACCGATTCTATCCCAGAAAATTGTGTTTCACTGTGTGAATCTTCCCTAGAAACGTATCCGATAACGGAGGCATCTCCCACTAACATACTTTCGCCAGATACACCTTCGACTTCAACGACGAATCGGAATACATTGCCGTTGCCAACAGTTGCTAAGGTCTGTGATAGATACGGTTTATCGACTCGCTCTGCTGCTGCTGTTGCTTCTGCGGTTTTGACTGACTTCGGCTTAATTTCTACCGAAAATTTAACTCTGGTAATCGATAAAAACAAAATACACAGAGCTGTATCTAAAGTCCGGAAAGAAAATTCAAAAGACATTGGAAATATTGTTATTAAAAGCATTTACTTTGATGGACGAAAAGACAAGACTCTGATAAGTGAGAAAATAGGGGATCGTTACCATCGCAAAGAAATTTTAGAAGAACACATCTCAATTTTAGCAGAACCTGGATCAATTTATTTGGGTCACACAAGGCCAAGTCGTGGCACTGCAAAGGGCATTCTAACTTCGATCACAACTTTATTAGAAGATAAAGGTTGGAATTTAGATGACGTGATTTGCATTGGATGTGACGGAACTGCAACTAATACCGGTTGGAAGGGTGGCGTTATTCAATATTTGGAGGAGTATTTGAAGAGACCGCTACAATGGTGTGTTTGTATGCTCCATGCCAATGAGTTACCCCTTCGTCATTTATTCTTGACTTTAGATGGTTGCACTTCGGGACCTAGAGAATATTCCGGACTTATTGGAAAACAATTAGTTACTTGTGAAAATGAAACAACGGTGTCTTTTTGTGCGGTGGCTGGTAATTTGCCTGACTTGCCGAAAAATGTGGTCGATCAACTAAGTACGGATCAAAAATATCTTTATGAGATATGTAAAGCTGTTCAAACTGGTTATTGTAGTCCTGAGCTGGCAAACCGAAAACCTGGAAAAATTGCGCACTCGAGATGGCTTACCTTTGCTAATCGTCTACTCAGAGTTTACGTAAGTACCCTTAATCCATCAGAAAAATTGCAACTACTTGTCAATTACGTTGTTAAAGTATACGCTCCGATTTGGTTCCTAATCAAACAAAAAACATCTTTTAAAGAAGGAGCCAAACATATTTTTCATCTGATTTTGTACTCTCGTTTTTTACCCGAAAATATGCGATCAGTTGTGGATTCTGTTATCGAAAGAAATGCTTTTTTTGCTCACCCGGAAAATCTACTTGTCAGTATGCTGTTTGATGATAGAGACCACATTCGGGAGCTGGCATTGCAAAGAATAATTAAAGCTAGAGAAGCTGAAAGTACCACTAAACACAGAATATTTAAACCACCAAAAATTAACTTCTCTGCTGGAGATTACACCGAAATTATTATATGGCACGAGTGTGGGGTTACAGCACCGCCGGTTCTTCGGTATATTTCTAATGATGACCTTCAAATCATGGCAAAAGATAACAGCTTGGAAATTGTTGACTTTCCTTGTCACACACAAGCTGTGGAAAGATGTGTTAAACTGGTAACAGATGCCTCTCAAAGTGTAACTAACGCTGCTTCTAGAGATGGCCTTATTAGAACCAGGTTGAAATCACGAGCAGAAATGCCAAATTTTTGTCAAAAAAATATGTTTACATTTTAAGTTTTAGTCATTTATTATAAGTTTTGTTTTATTGTACATTAATTGCAAGTATAAAATATATTAATAAAATAAATTTGTATCTCGTTTTTTTTTTATTTATTATTTTAAGCATACGGTTTAGGTTTGTAAAAACGTTTTCAAAAGTAGAGCCCTCAAGATGGCATGTAATTGGATTTTTATTACTTCTACCGTGGTCTGTGTAAAATTACGCAAATTTTGATACCTCTTGCGAAAGTGTGGCTCGAAAAACCATTTTTCTCATTCAAGGACGGGACAGCCTAATGTACATAAGTACGCCATCTTTGTAGATCTCTTCGATTATATTAAAGGTGCTATTACATGATGTTTTTTACATATGTGTAATGGTTCGATGTTTTAATTTTTGAGCTATAAAAAAAAAAAAGTTTTAAATACCATTGATAAATGGTCCATTATTGGGCACCATATGTGATGGGTTTAGTTTTTTCTTTTTTTTTTCTTTTATTTTGGGTTTTGCGGATGGCACTCTATGCTTCTTGGCTCCGGCCTGAGCTCGTCGGAAATGGGGGGTTGTTCCGCACGCTTCCATTAACATTAATTAAATTATAGTGCCGGTTGGTATAACCCTCACATTACAAAAAATTTAATAAACGAAAAAGGTTTGAGTACAAACCCATATGAGCGGACGGACGGACATTCTACAATTGTGATTGTGTAAAATAACATTCACCTTGTCGGCACAGTAAGATTCTCGTGAGGTCCGATGTAAATGACCTTCCAGGCTGCCCTCCCTTCGATTGATTGGATGCCAATCATTCCATTAGACTTCTACCTGTTTGCAATGTTATTATAGAAAAGTCTCCCTGTTCACTGTGTTATACTATCTCCTTTTTTTTTTTTTTATATAACTACATACTCAACCTCTTTGTTTCCTTTTAGCCGAGACAATTCATTTTTAGATTTCGGTTATTTTTGATTTATATTTTTTTTTTCTTCTTAGTCTAGTTACAATTGTTATTTACAGTTATTTTACTGACCTAGTCGGTAAAGATTTGTTTATATATATATATATATCAAATGAGTATATCTGTATGTTAAAGTGAATGATAAATTTTTAATGTATATATGTAAGTGTATAGGCATCAATTGGTTTTCTGTAAAAAAATACCCTTTCCTTTTTTTTTGTTATTAATCGTATTTATAAATGACTACGAAAACTTTTTTTTGGAGTTTAAAGCTATATGAATTTATGATGCCTCTTTTTTTTCTTCCTTTTTTTTTATTTTATTGTTACAAAAATATAGATAAATATAGATACAGTTGTATAATAAAATCGACGAAACGTCGGGTAAAAACTGTAGTTAAAATTGCGTTTTAATTACATACAACTGTAGGCCTTATTAGCTTAATGAATCAAACATTTTAAAATAGATTTCTTTTATTTTTTTTTTTTTTTTTGGATTAAATATTTGGTCGATCTCTCTTTTTCTTTTGTTTTATTTTTCAATTCGAAATGGATGAAGGATCCTTAGAACTAATTGTGTAAGATAAACAGTAATATATGAAATTCAAGTGGCCTTTTTTTCTACATATATTTATATGCTAAAATGTCTTCCATAGGGTTTATTTCTGATATTGTTATTATTTTAATTATTGCTGTAGTGTGTTTATATATGTTGCTATAGCTTGTTTTTTTTTTCTTTTATATATATATGTTTTTTTCTTTTAAAAATTTTAAGTGTGATATGGTGAGGACAATTTTTTTTTTTTGTGAAAATATATTCTTGTTCTTTTACGGCTAATTTTGAATTAAAATACCTTATATGTATATATATATTTTATTTTTTTTTCTAAATTAAACGACAAAATCAGATTCCTATACCTATGTGTAGCTCATACATATATACGTGAATACGTCTGTCGAGTTTGCCCTTAATTTAAACTGTCGGAAATAATTAATTAAATCAACTACAGAGTACCTGGTTTTTGTGGTGGTTTGAGGGTATTATTCCTGGTGCTGTTGCTTGCTGTTGCTGGAGATACTGCTCTTGTTATTGTTGATCTAGTTATTGTTGGGATACGTATTCTATGGGTGCTGTTGGTGTTTCGTTTATTGTTGTGGATACTTCTGTTGTATATGGTAGTCCTGTTGATGTGTGATTGATTTTGAGGAGGTTGTTGGCTTCTATTGTTGTGGTGTTGTTGCTGTTGCCATGGTTAACTGTACCTGCTGTCGGGTATAACCTCGACATCAACCGGGTTCTGCGACGCGGCCGATGGAAACCCCGGCAGCAGATTTTGCTTCTATTGTCGGTCTGGGGGATGAAATGGAGCTGCTGTGGCTGTAGTTGAAGTTAAAGTTGTTAGCAAGGTGTTCGAGACATCCGTGGAGGTGGTGGAATTTGGTGAAGTGGTTGGTGTAATTGCACTATCCGTGGTTGTGTGATTAATGACAGCCGTATTCTTTATAGATGCCCCCGTTGAATCTTTTTCATCGTTGATCTCGGCTTCCGTTTTAATAGCTGCTATTGCTGCTATAGGTGGTGTTCTATGTTGACGCTGAAAGTGTTGTGTCCATGGAGATGTTGGTTTGGCTATGGCATTGCCAACACTTAGTCCAAACTCATCAATTTCGTGAGGGCGGTGTGGATAAACAACTGCTTGCACTTGTTTTATTGCCGATCTGTGATCACACAAGTAAAAGACAACGTGGTTCTTAAATGGAGCCACATGGAGCGTCGGTTGTCAAGTGGTTTCGAGGAATTTGTCTTATAAGCACGTATCGTTATTTTATTATTTTTTTTTTCAGTCTTATTTTAATCAAAACCGCGCACTACACAATGTTGTCAGGCCAGACGAAACTTAAAAAAGGGTCTCACCACGCCGTAAATTTTCTTTTTATATGTACCTAGGGACGCCGTTTTTTCGTTCTTTTTTTTTCTTTCTTTCTATTTTCGTTAAAAATCTCGGTTGGAATTCTATTTACTTATTTCACAAAGTCGCTTTTTGCCTAGTATTTTCTTTAGTTGTAAATTTGGGCATACTGAGCCGTTACATATGTACTGTCAAATTTTCCCACAACAAAAGTTGTACACATCGTGTGATACTATGAAACATTGTTTATGTACAATACATGAAGCAAGTCACATGTACATTTTTCAATTAGAACAGGTTCTATTTTTGCATGACAAACATGAAAATACAACACTGCTTGAGGCGAAAGAAAAACAGAGTAAATTTTAAAGATTAATATTGAAAGAAAAAAAAATTGTTTAGTATTAAGAATTAAAAAATATATAACCTTTTTTTAACAATAAATTTTTGTAAATTCACAAATTAAATCAGCTGTTGTTTACACTTAGAGGTTATGTCATACGGAAATAGATATGCACGTGTGATAGCAAAAATTATGAATCGTATGTAAAAGACAATTTTGACAGACATGAGGAATTTCATATGGATAAAAAAAGTGACAGTACATATGTAAAAAACACTTCGTGTAATAGCACCTTAAGTAAGTTTGTAAATAAAAAGAATATTAAAATATTATAAATGTAAACATAATTGATTTTAGAAAAATGTCCGATTCGTTTTTCGATGATGCTGAAAACACATCAAAGAAATACAGAAAACAAAGGTTTTACTCAAGTTAGTTGAGAGACGAGAAGCTAATGGGATAGAACAGGTCAAAGATGACGACTTTAAATGCAGATGCAAGGCTTGTGAAAAAATATTAAATTGCGATAAATCAGATCTAAGTATACATGTTAATAACCAATGTCTTAAAAAAATATCTTTTAAAACCAACAACCAAAATTCTGTTTACGTTATAAGATCCCATATGCAAGCCATTTTAATTAATTGTGTAAATTTTAAATGCACATCTAGCCATATAAAAGATGAATTATACAGAATAGTAAAAATATTTTTTTATAATATCTGTTGATTTTTTATATCGTTTTTATGTAATTCTAATGATATTCTTATCTTATTTTTTATGATATTTTTTTCGTTTTTATGTTATTTTTGCATTATTGAAATTGAAAATTAACAAATTAAAAATAATTTTTTTTTTGAAAAATTGAAAAAAGTAGTGTAGGGAAAAATGTAGAGAGAAAAAAGTGGGTGTAGAGAAATAAAGGGATTTTTTTTTCATTAGCGTAGAGATTTCTGTAAAAATCTCCTGGCATCACTGGTACCTATTAAAAAACAATGTAAGATTTCACAAAACAATGCGACGTATATCTGCTTTGTTCAAAAGCTTTCATAAGACTAAATGAAATTGTTACTTATGCATGAAACACATAGACGACAGAGGCTACACAAACACACGGATACAAATGCTACTGGCTACAATTGTAGTCGTCTAGTCAACTACTTAATTTTTTTGAAAACGACAGCAACATATAACAACAATATAAACAGCTGTTTTTATACAAAATCATTTTTATTTCAGTAGTGCCAATTATATTTTTTTTTAACTTTGTTAAAATAGAAAAACATGTATGATTCTATATAAAATTGTCTTAAATATATTCTTTATTTATAATGCATTATTATAACGTAAAAATAAATAAATAAAATTACTTATTAATAGAATTATTATAGCATTTCATTTTGCGATTAATTTTTTCAACAAAATAAAATATTTCATGGCACTAATATCTTTTACATATTTTGTTATATTGTCAACACTATTTTTGTTTTGTAGCCAACAAGAACAGAAATTAGCCTAAGTTGACTACAGCAGCAAAAGTGGTCATGTAGTCGTGTAGCTGTGTTGGTGTCAAAATAATCGTTTTCATATAAACGTGTGTATTTTATTTTTGACAGGCAGTAGTCGTGTAGTCGCTGTCGTCTATGTGTTTCATGAGAGAGTTCGGCTAACTGGTGCCATTATGTATATGTGTGTGTAAACAAAAATATACGATATCCCAGTAATCATTTCGAAGATTGTTTTAACAAAAATCATCTTACTGTGTCTTCTTCGAGCACTTTTGATGATTAAAAACTGATTAATCACATGCGGTATTAGAAAAAGATTAAGAAATGATTTTTGCTTACGCTTAAAAAGTGATTTATAGAAAAATGACATTAAATATGACTCAAAAATAAGTCGAAATTAATCAGAAAATTGGATAAAAATGTTTCTCAAGATGAGTCGGGGGTAAGGTAATATTTCCTCCCAACAAAAGAATATTTTGTGATCAGAAAAAGAGCGCATTTATGACTGTTTTAATAGCACAGAGGAGTCAAAAAAGACTCCACATGATCACTTATTGCATAAATTGTTTACTGGGATTTTATTCACTATCTGTAGAAACATTTTTTTAAGTAAGACAAATCTGCACACAATTTCAATTCTATTTCGTTTACAATGATACGATCACTTTGTTTACTAGCTAGTAGTAAAATAAGAAAATAGTATTATAATACAGCGTAATGATGAATTGTACTTCTCAATTAGTTTATTTTTAATGTGCCATAAGAAGTTCGGTTTGTGCTAAGAAATGAATGAATATATGCTTCCCAGGGCGAAGCTTAATCATTGCACTTTGATTGAGTTGAGCCCGCGACTATTCCTGATGTGAATAGCTCGTGCCGACAATTTTTGGTAGTTGGGAATGGCGTTTGTGCAAAGGGAAGCATGAACACTTGCTTCCCAGAGCGAGGCTTAATCATTGCACTTTGATTGAGCTGAGCTCCGCGATTATTCCTAATGCGTAATAAATCGTGTATTAAATTCTCGGTAGTCCGGGAATGGCGTTTGCCTGCGCCAAACATTAAATAATAAATTTTAAAAATGTATTATAATTAAATATTATTGACATTATATTATTATCATCTGAGAAAAAAAATTTTTTTTAAACACAAATTTTTAACAGGGTAGAATTTTATGGGTTCAATACTACTTTTGAATGCAAGTGTGTACTAAAAGTAGAACCCTTAAAATCATACTATTTTTTGCAACCCTAAAAATTGCAATATTTTCTATATATAAAATAATTTATATTTTATTATTTTTAATATGCGAAATACATATACAGAATATATGAATGTTATTTATAGTATTTTGATATTTGCAACAGTAGTCTGTATGTATCAATTTGTAATATTTTGTGATCTTATAAAAATCGCAGAATATTGATATTGATTTTATATAGTTTCTTATATTAATTAATTAACTTAAATATTACACCATAAAATGTTGATATTGGTGAATTTTTATATTACTACCACAACGACCATAAAAACAACAAGTACAGCTGTGACAAAATACAAAATTTAGAATAACAATATAGGAAAACATCATATTTTTTTTACCTTTTCAGTGATTTCTCGGCGCCTATGAAACCTATTGTCACGATTTAAAAAACAGACACCTTCTCGTGATGTTGGTGTATCATTCTCACTAACAACAAGGGCCCTAGCTGTCCTATTGAGAACGTTATCGTGAGAAGAACAACATAGTCAAATCATATTTTTTCAAGACTTTTTTTACTCCATCGTTCAATTCTCGGGACCAGATAAACCGATTTGGACGATTTTAAATAGCAAACTTTTCAGGATGTTACTGAATCATTTTTTATACCAACGATCAACCTAGTTGCCCGATTGAAGCCGTCATCGTGATTTCCACAGACGGACAGACGGACAGCCGGACAGACGGACATCGCTATATCAACTCCGCTTGTTATAAGGATCACAAATATATATATTTTATGGGGTCCAGACTTTTTTTCTAATTATTACAAACGGAATGACAAACCTATATATACCCTCTGCACACTGGAGTGGAGGGTATAATAATAAGTTTAGAAACTCATTAAACAAGAAAATAAATTATACTAAAAGCAATTATTACAGAACTAAATTCATAGAAAATAAAAACGATATTCTTGCAACATGGTAAATAATTTAATAAATTATCGGCAAAAAATCAAGCAATATTGACGAATTGTATTGAAAAACTTTTAAAATGAAAATATAAATATGATATTAAAAAACTTTTCAACTAACTTTAATGAAAATGTTAAAAAAAATAATACACAACTGTAACATTAAAACAATTAATTACGTGGAAACAACAATACCAAACTCTATGTACCTTTCTTACACAAACGAGGAAGAAATTTACAATATATTAAAAACCTAAATTTAAAAAAAGGAGCTGGAAATGACAACATTGGACCAATGGATCTAAAAAATAATGTAAGTTTTGTAACACCAATATTAAACAAACTTATAAATTCAAGTCTAGAAAATGCCATTGTTCCAAATTTACTTAAAACATCAATATAGAAATGGAAACAAATCGGACTACAAAAATAGCAGGCCAATAGCAATCCTTCCAGTCATTGAAAAAATACTAGAAGAAGTTGTAGTCAGAAGGCTAAACGAATATTTAAAACGTATAAAATCATTCATAGGAATCAGGTTGGATTCCAAAAGGGAAAAAATATTAATCAACTTTTAGGAAATTTCTCAAATTATATTAACAAATGTCTTAGTAAACAAATGTTATTTTTATTGACTTTAGCAAAGCCTTTGACACATTATCGCACAGCAAGATCATCGAAATTCTGTAAAGAAATGGAATCAGGGGTAATATTCTACACTTTTTCCAAAACTATCTTCAATGGAGATCATATCGAATAAAAATCAACAACAATTTCAGTGATACAATACAATCGGAATATGGAGTGCCTCAAGGATCAAAACTTGGACCAATTCTTTACATTATATACGCAAATGATATGATCAGCTCCCTGCGAAAAAGCACAACATTCGCTTACGCAGATGATACTGCCATAATTCTGTGGTTTTCTGGAATAACCGCGTATGTCCATTTTTGTCAGTTTTGAGTTAACGATGCCAAATATATTAATTTTTAACGCTCTTTACATGTGTTCAATTAAAAAAAAAAAAATATTGACCATTTCTGAGCTTTTTCTTTAAATAACAACGCAACTCAAATGTTTCTTAAATTAATTTGCAGCACTAACGACGTATGTCAACCTACGTTTGATCGCTGACAAATTATTTTCTCAGAAAACGACATATAGCGACATACGTTGTTATTAATGAAATAAAATGCAAAAAATAATTTTGGATTAGTTTTCAGTTTATAACCACTTGTAAAAACTAGTGTGTTTATTTCTGTTATTTTTTGTCACTATTATTCTTCATACGTTGTAATATTCTCATCCTGAGTCCCGTTAACTTTTTGTTGACGAACAAAAAAATCAATTTTTCAAGCAACAACAACTTATGTCCACATGGGGGGTTGCATTGGTAGTTTTCTTTTTCAAAGAAAACGACGCTTGTCTACATAAGTTGCTTTATCTGCACACACTTTAAGTGTAATTTACATAGTGTTTTCGTCCTTCTCTAGGATCTATTCCTCTGAAGATTTTTGACTCAAAATTTTATATGAAGTACAGGGCTGTTAAATAAAAAGCTCTAAAGTCTTTTTATCGATCTCATTATTTCAAATATAACGTTTTTTGGCTCCCCATTTTGATTTTATGACATACGCGGTTATTCTAGAAAACCACAGAATTGTTGCTGATAAAAATATATGTAATGCCACATATACAATGCAAAATCAAATAGACATCGCAACAAAATGGTGTCATGACAACGGCCTAATTATTAACCCAACAAAATCCAAAAAATGCATATTTAGCCACCTCACTTTAACTTCATGTCTATAAAAATAAGTTTCCACGATAAGGAATGCCTACACAATAAAAATAACACCAATGACAATTGTACCACACATTGAATTTGTATACTCATACAAATATCTCGGTGTATTTATATTGAGATAGTCATATCAAATGGAATACTCATGAAAAGACTCTACAGGAGAAGCTTAGAAACTTAGCATATGCTCTTTTCCACCTAAGTAACTCTGCGACTTACAGTGTATTGAGACAGGCCTATTTCTCTTTATCGGAATCATATATCAGACATGGAATAGCAGCTTGGGGAAGTGCAACATACTGCAGAACATTACAAAAAACCCAGAACCAACTGTTAAAAACACTCTGGAAAAATCAATGATATTCCACCAATACATGCAGAAACATTTACATTGAAAATCAAGACATCTCAAATAATTTACACGTCACCACTATCATAAACAACTCTATTACCGACGACAACCAACTTAACAGCTCTAGTTTAAATACAATCTTAAATACCAGTGCCATGGCGGAAAACACCCATCAACAACAGCACAATAATCTAAACCAACACAACACCGCAACGTGTGACGGCCGTAAGAAAAATTCTTCTATTTAGTGTACATCACACAAAAGAAAAAACTTATAACATGTAAACAACACCTTATATGGTAATAGCGGTTGCCAATTTTTGTTTGTTACAAAAAAATTCTATTTTTAAACACTTGAGTTGGTGTTAATATTTCTCCGTCAGCATAATTTCATTCATGTATAAAGCTTTTACTCGCTCTCATTCCCTCCCATGTTGTCAGCCATTAACATTGGCTTACCTTGGTCCCCTCATCGTTAGAGGTAGTATTTTTTTTACATAGGAATTTAATGAATGCAATTTTTTTTTTCCAAACAACAAACTGGTTTGTTGATACATTTTTTTGGTGTGCAAAAAAGTAAAATTTCTTGAATAATTGGGTTGTTGAAAGCAGAAGAAAAATTTAAAAATCATTCAAGTTCTAGAGTCGGGTGGATGACGGTCTTTTGTGGCGTAAAGTTCCTAAATAGTGCTCTCTAGTTTTTAATGCAAAGGTTTTAATTAAAAAAAAAAAAGCAAAATTGAAGTTTTGGTTGGCAAAGAGACAGGTTGGAAAGAATCGAAAAGAAATTTTAACAGATATTGTAAAATCTATAAATTTTTAATATAATTAAAATTTTTCCTAAAATTAAAATTGGGCTATAAATAAAAAATTTTCCTAAGATTAAAATATGCCTCTAAATAAAATTTACCTATGAATAAAATTTTGCTATAAATAAAATTTAGCTATGAATAAAATTTTGCTATAAATAAAATTTGCTAAAATTAAACTTTTCCTGAATTTTGCTAAATATAATTTAAATTTTAAAAACTCCTAAAATGAAGGGTAAATAAAAACTTTTTATAACCCGATGTAGAAAACCAAACCAAACCAAATTCTTATCATTTATGTGGGTTACCTCCAAATAAGATGGATCATAGGTAACAAGGTAGGGAGGGCAAAAGGGGCAGAACACCTCGTCCCCAATCCCAAGGTAAGTATGGCCATCCGTCCCATTAGCGACCTTTTTTGACAGTTTTTTTTAAATCGCACGTGAACATCTGTAGTGCGGTTTCCCTGGGCCTGAGCAAGACCCCACCCATCCGGCGAGCTATGCCCCACGCCAGCACGTGCGACCAGCAAAGGCTCAGGGAAACGGAAGCGGAAATTCCACCACCACCGCACCAATACAGAAATGGCGCCCAACGTGGGGCATGAACGACAATAGACCAGATTTTTTTTATTTATAATTTTTCTAAATAGGAACTATAATTTTTTTTTAAATTTTAACATCTGTGCACCGGAAAAGCACCAATCATTCCTAATTCCTTTTATTTTTTTGCATAAGTGTTCTAAAATTCATTCTTGTTTCGATTTCTGGAATTTTAATTAAATATGTGTAAATCACTATTTACATTTAACCGAAATCGAAACTTGCTTTGAAGCTTTAGTTCACCCTTCAACAATTTAATTTTATTTTTGTGATTTTCTAATTTGCTATGGTACTTAAAGATTGTCCCTGGAATACAAGAACTTCGTTCTAAATGAACCGGTTACTTGTCCGAAACAATTTTTATAGCACGAAATATCAGCAAACACTCGGGAAAAAATCTTAAAGTCACAAATTTTAAAATTTTTATTTTTGATGGATGGTCATACTTACTTACGGATTTTGTTGTATAAATGATTGGTTTGGTTTTGGATAACTACATTGGGTTAACAATTTATTGAAATTTTTTGAAAATATATTGAAAAGTATATTGAAAATTTTGAAATTTTCTGAAAGTTTATTTTTATTAACTTGTAGTTGAACAAAGTTTTGAAATTTTGGAAAATTTTTATTAAATCATGTTTGAACTAATTTTTGAAAATTTATATTAACATATATTGAAAACTATATTGAAATTTTATATTATATTGAATTATTATATTAAAAATTTTTTTTTGGAAATTTAATTTTGAACTAATTTTTGAAAATTTATATTAACATATATTGAAAACTATATTGAAATTTTATATTATATTGAATTATTATATTAAAATTTTTTTTTTTTGGAAATTTAATTTTGAATTTTTTTTTCGAAAATTCAAATTATATTGAAATAACATATATATTTTGAGATCCTTTGTTGAATCTTTTTTTGAAAATGTATTGAAAATTTTATATTAAAATTATATACTGAGAATTAAGTATTTGAAAACTATATTGAAACTTTACTGAAATTTTTGAAATTCTATTAAATTATTTTGGAAATTCGTATGTGGAAAAATTTTGTGAATCAAAATTTAATTAATTATATATAAACATTATATTGAAAATTTATATTGAAATACTATATTGCATATTATATTGAAATTATATATAAAATTTGAAACTTTGTTGAAATTTTGTAGAAAATTTAAATTTTTGAAACCTATTGAAAAGTTAATCTTGAATTTTTTAATTCAAATCTTGTAGAAACTACAAATTTAATCTTTGGACTCTTTATCAAATTTTTAAATTTATTGAAATTTTTCTTTGAAATTTAAATTTGTTTTGGACTTACTGAAACGTTAATTTAATATTTACGTGGGTTCGATTGAAACCTAAACTTTCTAATCAATTTACACTAATATAATGCTTAGATACTTTTAATTTCACTTAATAGCATTTCATTTCACTGCCTTACATTTTTCGAAAAACAAAAATTTTAATCAAAAAAACTTTGCCTTAACTGCATAACATTTGTTCAGTAAGAACTAAAATTTCTTTGAGTTAAACTCATTTTCTTTTGGTGATCCTTTACATTAAACTTCAATTCTTCGTTTGATTGAACCTAAAATTTTAATTCATTTGCATTCATTTCATGCTATTGCCTTTTGTTCTAGTAGAACTAAATTATAATTATTTGGAATTCATTACATTTCGGAATACTTTTCCGTTTACTACATTGCCTTCATTTAAATTTTAATCTGCTCAATCTGACTCAACCAGAACATTTTCATTTTTCATTTGTTCCATTGAACCTGAACTTAATTAGACTCCAATCCACTTGGCTGTTGTAACATCTCTTTACCTTTGCATTCACTGTCGTTATACCAACACTCTTTCATTCATTCATATCGTCCGAATATATTTCGTTAAAATTTTTTTAGAATTAGTCCGAAATCATGGCGGTACATCATAGTCCTGGAAATTTAGCTTCTGCTTTGGCAGATAACGTTTGTTTAATTTGTCAAGAAAGTTACGATCACACCAGTAACTTAGTTTCTACCAGGTGTAGACACATTTTTCACCAAGATTGCCTTCTTAATTTCCTCAACGTTTCAACTTGTTGTCCGCAATGTAACAAAACTGTCACTAAAAACAGTTTATTAAAATATTCCGTCCGAATTAATAATGAAAGTTTACCAGTTAATACTGGAACGATTCCGAAATCCGCGGAAAGAATGTTATTCAGCAGAAAGGAAAGAAATGCAGAATTCACTGCCAATCGAAATATTTCACCTGGTCAAGCTAGTGTCGAAGAGAGAGAGAGCTTAGAAGACCACATTAGATCCAAAATAGAAAATAGTTTTCAGGGCGAGATCAATAAGCTTCACGCTGAAGTGGAGAGATTTTCACAACAATTTACTAGCGTAAACATTAGCGCAAACAGAGAGCCTGAATGGCCGAGAGAAATTTTTCCTAAAACGTCAGTCCCTGGAAATTTGACAGCTCCTTCAGTTCATAATGTTCCCCATGAACCTCATTTTGTACCTTCGCGTAATATTAGGCCCAACTCAACACACCCATCAGTACATGAAAGTCGTGAGAGAGCTTCGTTATCGTCCGTTGCCCTCAACAATAGTGGGAAAATTGCAAGCTTAATCAGTAGCTGGAAAATTACTTTTAATGGAAACACCTCAGGGTTACCAGTAGAAAAGTTTATTTATATGATTAATTCATTGACAAAAGACAGTTTAGCGGGAGATTTCAGATTGTTAGGTGACCATTGCCACATTTTGTTTACGTCAAAAGCTAAAGAATGGTTTTGGCGATATCGCAGCACCGTAAATAAAATAGAATGGGAAGATTTGTGCCAAGCGTTGAAAAATCATTTTAGCGATCATTTGTCTGATTTAGATATCAGAGAAATGATCAGGGATAGGAAACAAAACGCTAATGAGAGCTTCGACGATTTCCACCATTCTATTCTTCAGCTTTGCGATCGTCTAAGATATCCGCTAAGCGAACCTGAGTTGACCGAAATTTTAAGGAGAAATTTAAGACCTCACTTGAGGAGAGAATTGTTCTACCTCCAAATTGACAATGTCTCCCATTTACGCCATTTGGTTTTGCGACGAGAGGCACTGAGTTTTGAACTCGACAGAGCCCCGAAGAACTTTCGACGACAAATTAATGAAATCGACGTAGAGGATGAATTTTTCGATGAAGACCCACCTGAAGAAGTTTGCGAGGTTCGAAAACCAAAAGAAGACCCGGCCCGAAGACAAAATAATATCTGCTGGAATTGTAGAAACGAAGGCCACAGATATATGGACTGTCTCGAAGACAGGACCGTATTTTGTTATGGATGTGGATCCGTGGGTACTTATTGACCACAATGCGAAACGTGTCAGGGAAACTTCCAAGCGAGCGCCAGCGACAACACCAGCTTCCGCTCGAGGACAAATTAAATTCACCTTTAGGCGAAAAACAATTTGAAAATGATGACAACCCCACAGAAATTTTAAAGACCAGCTCTGACGGTAGCACACAAACCGATTTCACCGATTTTACCAAGTTTACCATTTTGAAAAATGACAAGGAAAAGTCTAAACCATTTTTATTTCCCCTCAAGCCATACCATGAGAGAGTTAAGTTGTACGAATTAGCTAGAAAACGAATTTTCTCCAAATCGATTAGCGCCCCACCGAAATTTAACACCCAAATTCATAAAGTAAAAAGAAATACTCTACGAATTAGAATTTTTTATAAAATGTTAAAATTAAACAAGTTTAAGGTTAAAAGTTGCATAGAATCTATTGAGAAGTCCAAATCCGACATAAGACCCTATATCCAAATTGACATTTTTGGAATGAAATTATTAGGCCTTTTAGATTCTGGTGCCTCGTTATCTTGTATAAGTGGTTCCGCTGCAAAAACTTTTCTTAGTAAAAATTTACATTTTAAAAAATTTTCTAATTTCGTAGAAGCAGCTGGCGGTCAGCAATATAAAATTTTAGGTTTCGTGGAAACAAATATCACCTATCGAAATGTTACAAAATTAGTTCGTTTGTATATAATACCAGATTTAACCCATTTTTAACCCCGTTAAAAACTGAAGAGCTTAATCAAGTTTGTGAGGAGAATATTCTAACTAACGAGCAAAAACAAAGATTAGATCAAATTATAAAAATTTTTTCGGATTTTGATAAAGAAGGGTTAGGTAAGACCACCATTATTGAACATTCAATAGAAATAGAGCCAGGAGTTAAACCTATCAAGCAGAGGTATTTTTCTGTTTCTCCAGCCGTAGAGAAGAAAATACATGACGAAGTTGATCGCATGTTAGAGCTCGGAGTCGTAGAAAAGGCCCCTCCTACTTGTTCGTGGAGTAGCCCTGTAGCCTGCGTCCAGAGAGAAGGAAAGTTTAGACTTTGTCTTGACTCTCAGTAATTGAATAGCGTAACTATTCGCGACGCTTACCCTCAACCTAAAATTAATGGAATTTTATCAAGATTACCTAAAGCTGAATTTATTTCATCTTTAGATTTAAAACATGCATTTTGGCAAGTTAGTTTAGAAGAAAATTCTCGCGACAAGACAGCTTTTACTGTTCCTAATAGGCCATTATATCGATTTAAAGTGATGCCTTTTGGTTTAACCAATGCACCACAGACCCTTTGCTGATTAATGGATGTTATTATTCCACCTCATCTTAAAAATCGAGTCTTTGTTTATTTAGACGATTTGCTCTTAGTTAGCGATGATTTCGAAGAACATATTTCTTTATTGCTCGAAGTAGCACAATTAATTCGCAAAGCCGGTCTGACGTTAAATATTGCGAAATGCAAATGGTGCATGAAGGAAGTCCGATACTTAGGTTACATAATTGGTTCTGGGTGTATAAAACCTGACCGCAATAAAGAACCAAAAACAGCTAAAGAGGTTCGTCAATATTTAGGTCTTGTAGGTTGGTACCGACGATTTTTAGAAAATTTTGCTTCGTTAACTAGTCCGTTAACTGATCTTACAAAAAAAATGTAAAACCTTTTGTTGGAACCCTGAAGCTCAAAAGTCCTTTGATCTAATCAAAGAAAAATTAACATCTGCCCCGTTATTAGTAACACCAAATTTCGAACGACCGTTCATAATTTCTTGCGATGCATGCAAAACTGGAGTTAGTGGAGTTCTGGCCCAAGAAGATGACAATGGTGTCGAAAGGCCCATTGCATTTTTTTTCGCACAAATTAAGTAGAGCCCAACAAAATTACTCGATAACTGAACTCGAATGCCTAGCTGCAGTTTTGAGCAAAGAGAAATTTAGAGAATATGTTGAAGGTCACGAATTTGGCGTAATAACGGATCACGCTTCTTTAAAATGGTTAATGCGCCAACCAGACCTAAATAGCCGGCTAGCTCGATGGTCCATAAAACTCCAAGGCTTTAACTTTTCAATTTTTTCACCGAAAGGGAAGTGAACACGTTGTACCCGACGCGTTATCTAGGTTACCGACGGAAAATGAAAACCACCTAACTTTAGAAAACATTGACAGCTTAGATTCTGTAGAACCAGAGATAGATTTATCTTCTCCAATGGTATTAGACCATCTCACGAAATACCCTCTATTTAAAGCGTTACGGAAAATGTCAACCACCTCTGTCATTGATTTTTTAGAGAAAAATGTTTTCCATTTATTCGGCGTTCCCGAAGTCGTCATTACTGACAACGGTTCACAATTTAGATCGTCACTTTTTGCAAGCTTTTTGACAAAATATGGAGTGCAACATATCTTCACTGCCGTTTATTCACCTCAGTCTAATAATTCTGAGCGTGTAAATCGATCCATAATCGCTGGAATACGTTCGTATTTGGGAAAAGACCAGCGTATGTGGGATACGAATTTGAGCCAAATAGGAGTCGCGTTGAGATGCTCATATCACAGTTCATTAGGCTTTTCGCCGTATTATGTTCTGTTCGGACAACAAATGATGACTCACGGACAATCCTATGAGGTCTCAAGAAAGTTAGATTTGTTAGAAGAAGGTTTGGATGTGGTAGAAGCTTCCGATAAATTTCATTTTATTAGGCAAAAGGTTCAGGAAAATTTAGAGACAGCCTATGAAGTGAATAAAAGAACCTATGACTTGAGGACCAGGTCGATTAATTTTTCTGAAGGCGAATTGGTTTACCGACGAAATTTTTCGCAGAGCAATAAAGCTTCTGCATATAATTCGAAACTTGCCCCTAAATTTTTAAAAGCCAAAATTGCCAAGAAAATCGGATATTGCAATTACAAATTAGTGGATTTAGCTGGAAAAGACCTCGGCGTATACCACGCGAAAGATTTGCAAAAAGCTAACGCATACCAACCCCTTAACCGTTTTCAGTTGATTTCTCATTTTCAAAGAAATCCAAATCATCTGTTTTGTGACGGCCTTACGGAAAATTCTTCTATTTAGTGTAGATCACACAAAAGAAAAAACTTATAACATGTAAACAACACCTTATATGGTAATATCGTTTGCCAATTTTTGTTTGTTGCAAAATATTCTATTTTTAAACACTTGAGTTGGTGTTAATATTTCTCCATCAGCATAATTTCATTCATGTATAAAGCTTTTACTCGCTCTCATTCCCTCCCATGTTGTCAGCTATTAACATTGGCTTACCTTGTTCCCCTCATTGTTAGAGGTAGTATTTTTTTTACATAGCAATTTAATGAATGTATGAGTGTTAGTTACACGTATGAATGATTGCGATTTTTTTTTTGCAAACAACAAACTGGTTTGTTGATAGATTTTTTTGGTGTGCAAAAAATTAAAAGGTCTTGAATAATTGGGTTGTTGAAAGAAGACGAAAAATTTAAAAATCATTCAAGTTCTAGAGTCGGGTGGATGACGGTCTTTTGTGGCGTTAAGTTCTTAAATAGTGCTCTCTAGTTTTTAATTCAAAGGTTTAAATTAAAAAAAAAAAAAAAGCAAAATTGAAGTTTTGGTTGGCAAAGAGACAGGTTGGAAATAAACGAAAAGAAATTTTAACAGATATTGTAAAATATATAAATTTTTAAAAACTGAATATTTGGGAAATTTTTATTGAAAATGTGTTTAAAACTAAAAAGAAATGTAAAATTAAAAAATATCATAATTTTAGCTAATAAGTGACAAAACTAAAATAGCATAAGTAATAAAGTTTTATAATTTATGATTGTGTTAAGAAAAAAAGGAGGATTGCTGTGAATAAGAACTAAAAAAGAAAACAAAAAAAAGTTTTCATCATTTGTTTCTATACATTAAATATGCCAGAAAAAAATAAGCAAGCTTATTGCGAGACACAACCACGAGTTAATTGATTAAACACAATTTTAAAAGGTTTTTTAATTATTTATTGATTCATGATATTGTTCTCATGAATGTTGTTTTTTTTTTTTAAGTCAAGAAAGAATATTTTCATTTTCAATAAAAAATACTACAATAAAATTCAAAGAAAACATGAACGAAAAGTTAGAAATAAAATATAACAAAGTTTTTTTTAACAGTTAGAAACAAATATAAATGAAAGTAATTAACAATATAAATTAAGAAAGAGTATAGGAGAATGAATGACTAATTAAGGATATATAATATATAGGATATATAATATGAAATGTGGATTTGATTTATATTGTTAAATTTACAATAATAATAATTACAATTAAATCTTTTCTATATTAAATTTTATATTTAAAGTTATAACATATATGTATACATATTCATTAAACAGCAAAAAAAAAAAACTAATAATAAAATTTAACAAAAATAATTGATTTTCATTATTAATATATTATATTTAACAATTTTCATAAATTATTGACCAATTAATGCATAAATTATTGACCAATTAATTTTTATTTTTTTTTAATAATTTCTACACAGTAAGTTTTCTATCAAATTTTACATCTGGTATTCCGTTTTGGTATTTAAAAGTTCTTTTTACAATTTGTCTATCTCTTTTACAATCCTTTTCGTCTGTAAAATTTGTTTTATTTTTTTCTTTAACATCCTCTATAATATATTTTGGTTTCTGTTTAATATTATAAAATCCGAGATTTTTAACTAACTCTTTTTCTTTAAACTCATTACAATCTTGTCTATTTTCGTTAATTTTCTTAATTCGTTTAATTTTATTTTCATGTATATAATTATGCAATTTTTTCCAAATTGATTTATCTACTTTGTTATGGAGTAATTCATTTGGTTTATATCCTGTTCTGCTATGAATTGTATCATTATATATATGAACAGATTTAAAAACAAGAGTTTTATCATCAAAATCTTTAGTTTTTTCTTCTAATTTAAAAAGTCTAACATGTTCATTTAGTGTGAGATGAAAACGTTCTATATCTGCATTACCAGTATGTGTATTTGGAGAGGTAAAGTGAAAATCTATTTCTTCTGAGTTTAGAAAATCTTTAATAAATGCTGTATTAAATTCATTGTCAGCTATAACTTTTTTAGGCTTTCCTAAAATTGCAAATCTTTCTTTCAGCATTTCGACTATAATCAATGAATTTTTGTCATTTAAAGTGTGAATTGATACATGTTTTGTTAGTTTGTCTATACATGTTAGAAATGTACTGTTTTTATTTAAAAACCATATATCGATGTGAATTACTTCATTAGATTTCATTGGAGTCTCTGTTACACATAGCTTTGGTTTTATAGGTCGTCTGTCAAATTTAGACATATTACATACTATACAATTATTTATAAACTTATGAATTTCTCTTTTTAAATTTGGATAATAAATTACATCTTTCAGTTCTAAAACTGTTTCTTCTATGCCTCTATGATTTTTGTTGTTATGATATTTTTCAAATATTTCTAAAAGGTTTTCTTTATTGAAAATATCCTTAATAAATTTAGAACATTTTAAAAATTTCATTTCATTTACATTTGAAAAATATTGAACTAAAGTTTGTTGAAAATATGTAAATAGCTTGATATTGTCACAAAAAATTGCTACAGTTCCTTTTATAGGGAATTTTTTTTTTTTTAAAATCCTATACTTTTTCTTCAAAATATTCTTTAATAATAATTGTGTGTCTAATCTTTTTTTTATATAAAATTTTCTTGTCATATTTATAATTCTTTCCTAGTATAATAAAAATTTGATTCTTGAATATATTAATCGGCGATTCAGAAATACTTATATAATCATTAAGGTTTTCTTTTCCACTGTGAATTGTAGCTAAATCAGTATGAATTGATTGTTCTTCTTCTGTTAACATATTTACATCTAAACGACTTAGAAAATCTGCAACTTGATTTGTTTTTCCTTTAATGTATTCTACATATGTCAAAATTATATTCATTTAATTGTATTTTCCATCTTTGTAATTTGGAATTGGGTTCTTTCAATGAATTAAGCCATACAAGTGGACGATGGTCAGTTTGAATTTTAAATTTTCTGCCAAATAAATATGGTCTAAAATATTTGACTGACCAAACAATCGCTAGTAATTCTTTTTCAATAGTACTATAGTTTAATTCATGTTCATTTAAAGTTCGTGATGAATATGCGATTGGATGCCCATTTTGTGATAACACCGCACCAAGTGCCTCATTACTAGCATCAGTTGTCAATACAAATAATTTTTCAAAGTTTGGGTATGACAAAACTGGACTGATACATAAAAGTTTTTTTAATTTGTTAAAGGAATCTATATAGTTTTGATCTTTAACGTTTATTATTGAATTTTTCTTTAAATATGCAATCATAGGTAATGCAATTCGGCTATAATCTTTAATAAATTTTCTAGAGAAACCTGTTAAACCTAAAAATGATCTTATTTCTTTAATATTCTTCGCTAGAGAAATTTTTTGAATTACACTGATCTTTCCAGGATTTGGTTTAATTCCATCTAGGGTTATTATGTGTCCTAAATATTCTGATTCTCGTTTAAAAAAATTACACTTATCTACTTGAACTTTAAGGTTATATTCAGATAATCTTTTAAAAATTTTTGTCAATGATGAAATATGTTCTTGAAGAGATGTTGAAAATATTAAAATGTCATCTAAGCGTACTACACATATATTATCTATAAAGTCATGTAGTACTTCGTTCATCATTCTTTGAAAAGAAGCTGGGGCATTTTTTAAACCAAAAGGCATTCGTGTGAATTCATAATGTCCTATTGATGTTGAAAATGCTGTTTTATGTCTGTCTTCAGGTAAAATTGGAATATGATGAAAACCTTTAGCTAAATCTAATGTACTAAAGTATTGAGAATTTCCCAACTTTGAAAAAAGGTCCTCCATATAAGGTATTGGAAATTTTTCTTCAATAGTGACGTCGTTAAGTTTTCTATAATCAATTACTACTCTCCATTTCTGCTTTCCAGAATTATCAATTTTTTTTGGAACAACGCAAACAGGAGCATTATAATGGCTTGATGATTGTGTAATTATACCAGAATTTAACATCTCGTTTATTTGTTTTTCCACTTCAACTTTGTGGATTTCTGGGAATCGATATGTCCTTGAATATAAAGGAATGTCATTTTTGGTTGGTATTTTATGTTCATATTTACCAACTGAAGATAATTTTTCTCCTTCAATATAAAAAACTGATTTGAAATTTTTGATTAAATGTGTCAATTCTTTAATTTCTTCCTTATTTAAATTTTCAATTACTAATTTGTTAGTTAAAAAATCGATTTTCGGTTCATTAAAATTTATGTCCATTACTATTGAATCAAAATACTTTTTATCTTCTTCTGTATATTCACCTAAAGAATTGTCAAATATTAATGGTATTTTAGAATTTGAAGTGATTAATAAATTTTCTTTTAAATCAATTTTAGCTTCCAATGGTTTTAATAAATTACATCCTATAATACCATCGAAATCACCATAAATTTCTGCTTCTAACATTTCAATTTTGGAGTTAGGTGAATTAAATTCTTTAAAAAGTGGAATTGTTATTTTAGTTGTTGTGACAGTTTTGGAACAAATAGTGTTTAAAATTATAGGATGTTCAAGTTCTGATTTAAAAGAACTATGAAACAAACCCCTTTTTATGAGTGTGGTCCCTGATCCTGTATCTATTAATAATTTTATCGGTTTTGTTTTCGTTTTTACAACTATGCAGGGTAAAGAACGTCGGCTAATAATTGAAAATTTGACACTTGAATATTATCAACTTCCATTGGTACTGGTTTATTAATACTCGTCTGTTGAGTATTATTTGTATTAAAATTTCTATTATTATTCGCATTAAAATTCACATTATTATATCCATGAAAATTTCTGTTATCACATCCGTTAAAATTTCCGTTATTATAATTATTCTGACCAAAATATCCAGAATAATCCTGTTTATTTGAATTGAATTAGAAATATTATTCGAATTGTGAAAATATCCCGAATTAATTTGCCTATATTGTCCAGAATAATTTTGTCTATTCGGATTCGAATAATTGTTATTATTAGGGAAATTTCTTGAATTATTTTGTCCATTTGGTTCAGAATTGGAATTATATGTTTGTGGATTAAACGAAAATGATTAAAAGAATTTCTCTTTTGATTGTTTGTTTCAAATTTCGACGAAAAAGATTGTGAATTGGATTTTTTTGTATAAAAATATTCAGTCTCTATTAATATTTCTTTAGCATTTAACAGTGAATATGGATTTCTTGAATTTAATATTAATTTTGGTTCATTTGGTAATTTACTTATAAAAATTTTCAATACCATTTTTTCATTGTTTTTACAGCTAAACCATTGTTCATTATCCCTATCAATACCAGTTTTTAAATTTAACTTTGTCAATAATTTAAGCATATAATCATAAAAATCATTGACATTAGTTCTTAAATCTGCTGTTTTTATTTTATTTATAATACATTCTATGCTTTCTGATTGTTGAAATTAATTCTTAATATTACCTTTATTTCTTCCCACTTAATTGGATTGTTGTTGTTGATTAATGTGTGCTTTCTGTATTATTTTGTTCCTTACTCTCAAATCGAATAGTGTAAGTTGAGATTCAGCAACATGTTTGCGGATTTCATCAACATGTTTCGTAAAAATTTGTAATTCTTCTGCCTTTCCATCAAATTCGGGAACATTTGATAAAAGCTGGAACGCATTGATTGTCATCGCTTCAATATTAGTTGTTGTTGTCATGTTGTCATTTACTTTAATTTGATCTTGATAAAGTTCAGTGAACAGTTTTGTGGGTCACTGTATGAAGTTATATTTTTACATACATTTGCATTAACTTTTTGGCACTAGTTTGTAGTGTTTTTATTCGTAAGGGTTTTTTATATTTTATTTCTCAGTTATTGTCATGTAATATTTTCGATCAGTTTTTCAAACCTTTTTTTAGGTGTTCTGCAAATATTTCTATATTGTTTACTGCTTTTGTCAACTTTTTCCAATGTTTTATATAATCCACGTATAGCAACAAAGAAATTTTGTTCTTTTTTTTATAAGTGTTTTTATATATATTTTTTTTTTTTAGCAAATGATTGAAAATTTGCACAAAAACGATTTAGTTTTTATTTATTTTTTTTTTTTATTTAAAAATTATTATTTAAAAAAAAAAAGATGGTCCGTAACTCGACTGCGCCAGTTAATTGATTAAACACAATTTTAAAAGGTTTTTTAATTATTTATTGATTCATGATATTGTTCTCATGAATGTTGTTTTTTTTTAAAGTCAAGAAAGAATATTTTCAATTTTAATAAAAAATACTAGAATAAAATTCAAAGAAAATGTGAACAAAAAGTTACAAATAAAATATAACAAAGTTTTTTTTTAACAGTTAGAAACAAATATAAATGAAAGTAAATAACAATATAACTTAAGAAAGAGTATAGGAGAAAGAATGAGTAATTAAGGATATTTAATATATAACTCACGGCGTCCGGCGGCAGCAGCTTCATCGGTACCTCATCGGGATGCAGCACCAGCGGCTGAAGGCGGTAAATCAACCAATTTATAATTTGTATTAAATTTCTCTTTAATTCCTTAATGTCCAAGTTATCAAAAAATTATTATTAATAAATTATCTACATTTCCTATATTGAAATTAAAAGATTTTACTAAAAGTTTTCTAATTATACATAAATTAAATTTTTTTCAAAATTTTTTCTTAAATTACTAATTAACTTAAAATTACCAATTTATACAAATATAAAGTGACATCAGCAACGGTTCATGGGACAACTGTACTCCTGTAGAAAGAACTAACCAATTATATAATTCGAGTACAGTCCCGAAAATAAAAGTACAGTTGAGAAAAAAATTAATTTTGAATTTGAATTTGCAATATGCCTATAAATAAAATTTAGCTATGAATAAAATTTTGCTATAAATAAAATTTAGCTAAGAATAAAATTTAGCTATAAATAAAATTTGCTAAAATTAAACTTTTCCTGATTTTGCTAAATATAATTTAAATTTTAAAAACCCTTAAAATGAAGGGTAAATAAAATCTTTTTATAACCCGATGTAGAAAACCAAACCAAACCAAAATTTTATCATTTATGTGGGTTACCTATAAATAAGATGGATCATAGGTAACAAGGTAGGGAGAGCAAAAGGGGCTGAACACCTCGTCCCCAATCTCAAGGTAAGTATGGCCATCCGTCCCATTAGCGACCGTTTTTTGACATTTTTTTTTAAATCGGACGTGAACATCTGTAGTGCGGTTTCCCTGGGCCTGAGCAAGACCCCACCCATCCGGCGAGCTAGGCCCCACGCCAGCACGTGCGACCAGCAAAGGCTCAGGGTAACGGAAGCGGAAATTCCACCACCACCGCACCATTACAAACGTTAACAAACATTCGTCCACAACAACGCCATTATCATCACAACAACAACTACTTAAACAACATCGAAAGTGCCACTAACAATACTATAGACAACAACAGCAGCAACAGAATTTTCTATAACACACACAGTAACAACATCGCCAAGAATTAATGTGAAAAATATTTATTACAGTACATGAATTAAGGACGCAAGATATTTTCAGCCAAAAGATCACGTGCATAACACAAGACGCCGTGGGAAGGAAGATTTAAAATAGAACGCTTCCACAACGGATATGGCAGAAGAACTCTATCAGTAACTTTACCAACAATCTTTAATAGCTTACCAATTGAAATAATAAACACAAGAAATATATGTACATAACAGAAATAAGATAATCAAAAATAATTTACTTAGTTTGCGATGAATCAACCAATGAATTTTTAACATTAATGCAATTTCCTGCAGACAAGCGGCATGACTTAGCGGGGTTAGCATAAGTAACTATATGTGTACAATATTTTTTATCAATAAAATTAAAACTAAAAAAAAACTCCCCATTTGTATTGTTAAATTTGTAATATTAATAAATTTATATTGCAAAATTAAAAAAAAATACTTGTTTGTTTGAAAACGTCAGTGTAAAACAATAACAAAAATTTTAACATTTTCATTTAAAATTAGAATTTGAATGGGTTCAAAACATTGAAGATTTTAATGTTAATGGTATAGAGAATAATTCACAATTAGGCTATATATTGGAAGTTGATCTACAATATCCATCTACCATACCAACCATCACAATGATTTACGATTTTGTGTAGAAAATAAAAGCAATCGAAAGCATGAAACATATCAAATTAATAACAAAATTGAATTATAAAATAAACTATGTAATATACTACAGAAATCTTAAACAATGTATTAAACATGTTTTTATTTTGAAAAAAAAAAATCATAGAATTCCTCAATTTAATCAGTCGGACTGGTTAAAGAAGTATGTTGATGCAAATAAACATCAACTATTTTCAAATTGTTAAATAATGCTGTATGGGTTAAACCATCTGAACTCAACTTAAAATATGGCTGTTTTTTACATCACTGTTTCCAAATTGGCTGAATTTTGGCAGGATTAAAGTGTATCCGAGAAATAAGAAAAATCCTAAATTTAAGTTCACTGACGCATCTGGATCCGGAAATATGAGGTGTTGAATATCGGGAAAAACTATAAAAATGTACAAAGTTGTACTTACTTAATTATCATTTTCTTGATTAATATTATAGTGACGCAACTTATCAAGGTCGCATTTGAAAGGTTAATTAATTACCTTTAATTTGATATACAACATGATTTTTTTTTTGGAAAGGTCAAAGGTCACATCTCTTGACCTATAATTCGGGAGGCTATAGCTGTAAAAACGACAATTTTAAAAATCTGAAAAAATATATGTTTAAGATTGGTTCCTTCCCTAAAGTTCCAAAAAATTTCAGACTGGGGGTATGCTTGGATCCAGAAATATTTATCATAGAGTAAAGGTAGATATTCAACAAGTGAATTATTATTATTATGAATGCTGTTGTTGTTGGCGTTGTTGGCTTTGTTGACATTATTATGATGAATGCTGTTGTTGTTGTTTTGTTGTTGACATTATTATGATGAATGCTGTTGTTGTTGTTGTTGACATTATTATGATGAATGCTGTTGTTGTTGTTTAGTTTTATTATAAATGTTTTCAATTACAAATTTGCTATCAGCGGAATAAATTTTAGCTTGTAATTGTGTTTTTGAAATTGGTATGAAGCTGTGCTGCTTTTGAGTTCCCGGAATTGTACGTAATCCTATAAATCTATCAGTTAGCAATTTCTCTTCTTCTTCATAATCTTTTTCCGTTAAATATGCAAAGTTGCAGTTCTGAAGAGTTTGCTGACACCAATTATACAAGTGGAGAGGAGTAGTTATCTGATCTTCGAATGGACGTTGCAAGCTGGCTCTTCGTGCTTCACGCTTTACCGTTCCCCCAAGACCATCACTAGGTCCTTTGCCGTGACTGGTAGCAAAGAAATGCCACTCAGCGGAACAATTAAAATCTTCGCTATGATGGCATAAGTTGGCAAAGTTTTTTTATTTTTAAATTGAGCGGAAGAACCGTCCGAAAAATAAAAAATTTTCTTTGGTATTTTCAAAAACTTGTTTTTTAAAAACTCATTTAGGTGGCGATGAAATAAATGAACTGCTATGGTATTATGTATTAGACAGTCTGATATTATTATAAAATTTGTAGTTTCTAATTTTCCATTTGATTTGTAATAAATTGCTATTGGGTATAGTGTGGCCTGGCTATTATTCCATAAAAAGCCTTGCACAGAATCCTGAACCACAAAAGTTGCATTTTCGGAGAAGTCGCAAATTACTAAATACTCATTTTCTTCCAACGCAGACTTTTTGTGAGCCATAAATGCACCCTGCTCTTTAGATACGAATGAATGGGGTAGAAGAGTTTGCAGTTTTTCGCATAAAGAATCCAGAAAAGAATCAGTTTCTTTAATAATAGTTTCCAAAGAGTCTCTATCTACACTTATCCACTGTTTATATATGATTTCATCAATTTCATTTTCTAATAATAATTCACCAAGTTTCTCTTTAAAATTTTGTATATCTGGACACATGCTACATCTGCCAAGGTAGCAATATGGTGATGGGGGATTGCATATAAGTCTTTTTCAACAATCTTTATAAGTTTCCAGCTCAAAATCCTGCACATTTTCTGTCAATTTTTTCAGGTTTACTGCGTGGAGCATTAGTTTTGTATTTTGATGTATTTTACAAACACATTGATTATGGCTTCCTGACGCATCTGCTAGAACCACATTTTTTGGCCGAAGTTCACAAAATTTAGAAATTCCAATAGTTATCCCTTCATGTTTTTCTTTAAATAAAGCATAAACTTCTCGAAGATTTCCGTGTAAAAGTCTTTTATTTTTTTTACTTTTACACCATTTTCTGTTATTGACACGTAGTCTTTACATCCTGGTAGACATCTGCTGACATCATCAGTTTCATAAAAGATTTTCACCACATCAACAATTTCTAATGGCAATCGTTTTCCAAGTTTTGGATTCGGTGTACTCAATACGCCTTCTGTCTCAACCAAGTTTTTTACCTTTCGTGCCATGAAATTTGTTATTTGAAATTCCTCCTCCATTCTTTTCAATGTCCAGCTTTCAGGTAAAATAGTTTAAAGTTGAATTTTATCACTGTTTTTAGTTATTGATTTAAACTTTTCTTTTAGTTGTTCGATTATTTCCGATTCTGGGCATACGTGAGAGGTTGAAGGTGTTGAATTTGGGAAAATGTTGGTTTTAATTGATGTTGTTATTTTTTCTAACTTTCTAGTTGTATACCCTTTTAATGGAATTTTTCTCGAACATATTGGAGATTCTTGTAAATATGTTAAACTTTCGTTTAACTTAGAAATTGGAACATCTCCCGAAACTGATGCTTCACTTTCCGAGTCTGAAGTCTCGTTTTCTGGCTCGTTCATAGATTGAATATTATTGTTTACACCTCCTTTTAATTTATAAAGTTCTCTTCTGCATATATCACATATTTTATTTGATATTGAAATGTTATTACTAATTCCAGTCATCCATTGCCGAACTTTTCGAAGTCCTCTTGCATTCCGGACATGAGCAACTTTTTTAAATGGATTACAACAATATATTGTATTAAATGACATATTGTTTACAGAGGCAAAAAACAATCACTTTGAACACTTTTGGTTTTATTTAAAAATATTGATTTTATAGCAACACATGTGGTTTTTTAAAGCAACGTGCTTAGAATGGTTTTTTTTCGTGGTGCTTCCTTTGACTTCTCGTTTTTCAATAATTTCTCTATATCCAAGTTATTTGACACTACGAACCACACCCGACAACATTTATACTGTTGTCTCGCTCTAACATAATTACCTGTCAAACCAACCCTAACACAGGTCTGTACTGAGTACAGTACAGAGCTAAAGAACCAGAAACAAATAGCGGCGTGCGTGCATAGCCCGCCGACGCTCACGAGCACAACCAACCACATTCATAAACAGTAACAGTAACACCACCGACTTTTTAAATATCTACCTTTACTCTATGATAAATATTTCTGGATCCAAGCATACCCCCAGTCTGAAATTTTTTGGAACTTTAGGGAAGGAACCAATCTTAAACATATATTTTTTTCAGATTTTTAAAATTGTCGTTTTTACAGCTATAGCCTCCCGAATTATAGGTCAAGAGATGTGACCTTGGACCTTTCCAAAAAAAAATCATGTTGTATATCAAATTAAAGGTAATTAATTAACCTTTCAAATGCAACCTTGATGAGTTGCGTAACTATAATACTTTTCAAGAAAATGATAATTAAGTAAGTACAACTTTGTAAATTTTGACCTTTTTTTACGATTTTCAAGACCACATATTTCCGGATACAGAAGTGCCAGTGCCCTCAAACTTTGCACTTATTTTAGTTCTGTAATAACCTGTCTTCCTACGAAAAATCATACAATTTGGAGAAGGTAGTGTACACCCATTGGTTGATTTGACATGGAATTACCCGTATATGGTAAGACTATGGAAAATGTTGATAAAAGAAAATATGCTAAAATAGTGTATGCATGGGAGAATAGACGCATGCTGTTGGGAGCTAGAGCTCTTATAGCTAAACCCAATTTTCATAGTTTGTTGAAAATTCATGATGAAATGATTACAATTGAAATGAGTAGAGTGCGAATTGAGTAAAATAAACTTATTTATTTGGTTTTTCAGTTTCAGAAATGATAAAATGGAAAATTTATGATTTTCATTACGATTACATGAAACCTAAATATCAAATCAACGTTAATATAAATTATATGGGTACTGATTCCTTTATTTATGAAATTAAAACAATTAATCATATTTAATAGAAAAAATATTTCAAATGCTTACTCTTTCTAATACGATAGTTTTCCTACAAAACAGATATCTTAAATTTTCAATGTATTATAAATTATTAAAAAATGTTTCATTAAGAAAATTTTAGACACTTTCAAGTGTGTACTTATATAGACATTTTTCTATATGTGCAGTTACAATTTTTATGCACACCACTGTATGACAAAATTTCCACATCTCTCAACGTATACCTTTGTCTCTTGAACATCTACACTAATGATAGACAAACCTGTTTTATTCTCTTGTATGTATTATATATTTTATATATTTGGAATATCACCGTTGTAACATGTTTCTATAACATTTCATTTTTCTTACATTTTTAAAAACTAAGTCAGCCAGCAACAAGAAGTCAATAAACGCACAATTGAATTGTTCTTTAAATATTAAAATCTTTTTTTTATTAAAAGTTCGTAACCTGATACAACTTAAACAGGACCTTTGATAGATTAAAAACAACTCTAAAGGTCCGGGTTAGTCAAAACAGGCTGACCTTAAACACTATAAAAAATCAATTTTATAGCTTCTTACATCGAAAGCATTGAAAATTTACTAAAAAGGGAAATCTTTAAGAAAATTTACTGAAAAAGGTAAATTTTTAAGAAAATCTACTGCAAAAAGGTAAATTTGTAAGAAAATTTATCATTTATCAATTGGTTACATTGTTAAATTTTGATTGTTTAGGTTTATGATCATTGTATTTTATTCCCAAAAATTTTTATACAATTTCGACAATTTAGGCATATTTGACAAGTTTCATCTAGAAAAAAGAACGCGGTATGATATTTGGCAAGTAAACTGAAATTGATAAAATTTTTGAAAAATTAAAAACTTCGAGTCTGTAATATTTTCTTGTCCTTATTCTTTTAGAATTTAATTTTTCAATCTGAAAAATATTTTAAGATGCTAATGTGATGTGAACCCGCAGAGAATAGATTAGAGAATAGATCGACACATAACCACCTTTGGTGTTCAATTGTAATAAATACAAAATATTTCGATGCTATAGAAATGACCGTAATGGTGCCTTTTTTAATCTGAAGTTATTTTGCATGATATTACTTTATCAATTGAATTTATAAGTGTTGCAATAAAGCTCAAACACAAAAAAAAATTTTAACATGCTCCTTCATCCCACCTTGTTCTGATGTATTTCTTTATTTAAAACATGTGGAGGCTATAAAAACCGTAACACTTCTTGCAGAACCCAACGACTTAGCATATGCTGTAGGTGACTTTAATTTACCGTCAATTGTATGGAATTATGCATCCGATGCTCCTGATTTAATTACTAAAAATCCTGACGATGAATGATATCCTTTACCAAATGAATGATATTCAAAATTCGAATGGCAAATTGCTAGATCTTGTGTTTGTTAATGACCGTGATAGTTGCTTTGTAATTCGTTCAATCACATAACTCTACCTGAGGATCTTTATCACCCCACTATTGAAATCAGTTGTAATTTGTTTTTGGATAGTGAGCCTGAACAACGCTCTAATGAACATATGCTTGCTTCAAAAAAACTTATTATGATGCACTTAGTAATCTAATTTCAAATACCAATTGGAACAATCTGTTATTTCCTTACGATGGCAGCTCAAGCTCAATCGATAGAATGCTCGAGAACTTTTATAAAACTATTCCCACTTATATGGATAAATGTGTACCAAAGGAAACTGTTTATAAACATACTGGCCTTCCATGGAGTAACAAACAATTACCTAATCTTAAAAATGTAAAGAACAAGCAATATAAAAAATATAAAAAATCTGGGTTGCTTGATGATTATATATTTAGAAAAAGTTAAAAACAATTTTAAAAGGGATCCGAAATCATTTTATAGCTTTGTAAATTGGAAAAGAAAATGTAGTGGTAATCCATCTGTTATGAAACTTAATAATCTTGAATCTGGTGATGATGTTATTAGCAATATGTTATCGAATTTTTTTGCAAGTAGTTATTCAAACGATCAATACGACGACTGCAAAGAATACCCATATCAAATCTTCACAAATCAAGCGATCTGTTTCATACAATTGTGGGCCTGATGGCGTGCATAGCTGTATCGTGAGAAATTGTGCTTCAACTTAAGCTAATCCATCAGCCCTTTTGTATAATGCATCAGTAAAATATGGATACTTTCCGAAACTGGAGAGATTCTTTTGTAATCCCGCTATACAAATCTGGAGATAAGTCAGAAATTTAAAATTATAGATGTATTGCCAAACTTAGTGCGATTCGTAAACTTTTTGAAAAATTTATTACTGATGTCCTATGTCACTATGCTTCTTCAATATTGTCACCAGCTCAACATGGCTTTCGGAAGGGCTGTTCTACTACATCAAATGGTATTCATTTTGCAACTTTAATTAATAATGGCTTTATGCTTGTAAAACAAACTGATGCTGTTTACACAGATTTTTGCAAGGCTTTTGAAAAGGTAAACAATCGACTGTTACTTTTAAAGTTAGATCTACTTGGATTATCACCTCTCAGTTTAAGTTGGATAAAGTCATATCTCATGAATAGAAAGCAAAGTCTACGATTTAAAAATAAAAGCTCTAAACATTTCACTTTATTTCTGGCATTCCTCAAGGCAGACATTTGGGACCAATTCTTTTTTCTTTTTTTATAAATGATCTCCCCAAAGTTATAAACTTCAGTAATATTCTTTTTTACGCTGATGATGTGAAAATTTTCTATGCTATAATTAATATGATGAACATGCCTTCCTTCGATCAGATTTGAACAACTTCGTTTTATAGTGAAATCAAAACTTAATGGATCTTAATTTAAAAAAAATATAAATGCATGCGCTTTTCCGGAAACAGCTTCATCACTGTTACTTATTCATTGGGTGGATACCAATTAGAATTGTTCGATACATTTCTTGATCTTGGTATACTACTTATTCCAAAACTTAGTTTTGTACCACACGTAACCTTTACTGCCAGAGGAATTCTCGCCTTCATCAAACGTTGGGCAAAGGAATTTGTCGATCCCTATACTACGAAACAGCTATTTACGACTCTAGCAAGACCGATTCTGGAATATGTCTCCATAATTTGGGATCCCTTTTATAAAATTCATCAACAACATGTTGAATCTGTTCAACAGCAATTTTTGCTTTTTTGTTTGCGTGGTCTGCCCTGGAATCCTGCTCTCCGTTTGCTATCGCACACGGATAGGCTTGCGTGAATAAAATTGCCGACATTAAAAAATCGTAGAATCATGCTGAAAGTTTCGTTCGTGATCAATCTAATTCAAGGGGAGGTCAGCTCTGAATTTCTATTAAATAACATTTTTTTTAATGTTCCTCAACGTTTTGCAAGGCATTTGGAACCATTAAATGGGTTGCGATTTTAACATTCGATATACATAGATACATAATTTTTCACTGCCACGAAATGTTATGAAACAAAATTTTATAATGTATTTAAACTCATTAACTATTTGTTTATTTAATTTTTTACAATATTCTGTAAGGATTTATACATTGACGAATTTAATTTAAATAAATAAAAAAAATAACTTATTATTGGTTTTCACAACTTCCTTTATTTTTTTTACTATTGTAGCTAAATTCCTACGCAACTTCCTTTATAAATACTAAATGATAAGCTTACTTTTTATAATTTATTTTAATTTGCAAATATTGTTAACTATTTTCTTTTATTTTTGCCTTTAGACGATATATTACGGATGCTGAACGGAAAAAGCTGTGTCAACAGAGTGTCAATTATACCGTACAGATTCTAAAAGATGTTTTACACAAAAATATTGAGAAACGAGACGATGTCGATACTTTAAATTTACTGATTGAAATTTATAAAATTCAGAAAAAATGTATTAAATACATGAACCAGAAAGAACCCATTTTTACAGAACTTCTTATTGATGTATACAAATTTTTTATAAAGAATAAAGTAGAACATGTTCCAGAGAATTGCAATTATTTGGATCTTGCAATTAAACTTTGTGTACAAGAAATAACAGCTCAAAAATTTATGGACAAATCTAGCAATACAGATAATACATCTAATACATCGGATTATATCGTCATTCAATCTACCAATATAGTAAAATTTACAAATACACCGGTAAGTAATATAAAATTTGTTTTAGTCACATAAAATCTGTACTGAATAGTTCTGATCACAAATGGGCCCAAATGGGTCCAAAGAGACAAATTAAATTAAATTAAATTAAATTAAATTAAATTAAATTAAATTAAATTAAATTAAATTAAATTAAATTAAATTAAATTAAATTAAATTAAATTAAATTAAATTAAATTAAATTAAATTAAATTAAATTAAATTAAATTAAATTAAATTAAATTAAATTAAATTAAATTAAATTAAATTAAATTAAATTAAATTAAATTAAATTAAATTAAATTAAATTAAATTAAATTAAATTAAATTAAATTAAATTAAATTAAATTAAATTAAATTAAATTAAATTAAATTAAATTAAATTAAATTAAATTAAATTAAATTAAATTAAATTAAATTAAATTAAATTAAATTAAATTAAATTAAATTAAATTAAATTAAATTAAATTAAATTAAATTAAATTAAATTAAATTAAATTAAATTAAATTAAATTAAATTAAATTAAATTAAATTAAATTAAATTAAATTAAATTAAATTAAATTAAATTAAATTAAATTAAATTAAATTAAATTAAATTAAATTAAATTAAATTAAATTAAATTAAATTAAATTAAATTAAATTAAATTAAATTAAATTAAATTAAATTAAATTAAATTAAATTAAATTAAATTAAATTAAATTAAATTAAATTAAATTAAATTAAATTAAATTAAATTAAATTAAATTAAATTAAATTAAATTAAATTAAATTAAATTAAATTAAATTAAATTAAATTAAATTAAATTAAATTAAATTAAATTAAATTAAATTAAATTAAATTAAATTAAATTAAATTAAATTAAATTAAATTAAATTAAATTAAATTAAATTAAATTAAATTAAATTAAATTAAATTAAATTAAATTAAATTAAATTAAATTAAATTAAATTAAATTAAATTAAATTAAATTAAATTAAATTAAATTAAATTAAATTAAATTAAATTAAATTAAATTAAATTAAATTAAATTAAATTAAATTAAATTAAATTAAATTAAATTAAATTAAATTAAATTAAATTAAATTAAATTAAATTAAATTAAATTAAATTAAATTAAATTAAATTAAATTAAATTAAATTAAATTAAATTAAATTAAATTAAATTAAATTAAATTAAATTAAATTAAATTAAATTAAATTAAATTAAATTAAATTAAATTAAATTAAATTAAATTAAATTAAATTAAATTAAATTAAATTAAATTAAATTAAATTAAATTAAATTAAATTAAATTAAATTAAATTAAATTAAATTAAATTAAATTAAATTAAATTAAATTAAATTAAATTAAATTAAATTAAATTAAATTAAATTAAATTAAATTAAATTAAATTAAATTAAATTAAATTAAATTAAATTAAATTAAATTAAATTAAATTAAATTAAATTAAATTAAATTAAATTAAATTAAATTAAATTAAATTAAATTAAATTAAATTAAATTAAATTAAATTAAATTAAATTAAATTAAATTAAATTAAATTAAATTAAATTAAATTAAATTAAATTAAATTAAATTAAATTAAATTAAATTAAATTAAATTAAATTAAATTAAATTAAATTAAATTAAATTAAATTAAATTAAATTAAATTAAATTAAATTAAATTAAATTAAATTAAATTAAATTAAATTAAATTAAATTAAATTAAATTAAATTAAATTAAATTAAATTAAATTAAATTAAATTAAATTAAATTAAATTAAATTAAATTAAATTAAATTAAATTAAATTAAATTAAATTAAATTAAATTAAATTAAATTAAATTAAATTAAATTAAATTAAATTAAATTAAATTAAATTAAATTAAATTAAATTAAATTAAATTAAATTAAATTAAATTAAATTAAATTAAATTAAATTAAATTAAATTAAATTAAATTAAATTAAATTAAATTAAATTAAATTAAATTAAATTAAATTAAATTAAATTAAATTAAATTAAATTAAATTAAATTAAATTAAATTAAATTAAATTAAATTAAATTAAATTAAATTAAATTAAATTAAATTAAATTAAATTAAATTAAATTAAATTAAATTAAATTAAATTAAATTAAATTAAATTAAATTAAATTAAATTAAATTAAATTAAATTAAATTAAATTAAATTAAATTAAATTAAATTAAATTAAATTAAATTAAATTAAATTAAATTAAATTAAATTAAATTAAATTAAATTAAATTAAATTAAATTAAATTAAATTAAATTAAATTAAATTAAATTAAATTAAATTAAATTAAATTAAATTAAATTAAATTAAATTAAATTAAATTAAATTAAATTAAATTAAATTAAATTAAATTAAATTAAATTAAATTAAATTAAATTAAATTAAATTAAATTAAATTAAATTAAATTAAATTAAATTAAATTAAATTAAATTAAATTAAATTAAATTAAATTAAATTAAATTAAATTAAATTAAATTAAATTAAATTAAATTAAATTAAATTAAATTAAATTAAATTAAATTAAATTAAATTAAATTAAATTAAATTAAATTAAATTAAATTAAATTAAATTAAATTAAATTAAATTAAATTAAATTAAATTAAATTAAATTAAATTAAATTAAATTAAATTAAATTAAATTAAATTAAATTAAATTAAATTAAATTAAATTAAATTAAATTAAATTAAATTAAATTAAATTAAATTAAATTAAATTAAATTAAATTAAATTAAATTAAATTAAATTAAATTAAATTAAATTAAATTAAATTAAATTAATTAAATTAAATTAAATTAAATTAAATTAAATTAAATTAAATTAAATTAAATTAAATTAAATTAAATTAAATTAAATTAAATTAAATTAAATTAAATTAAATTAAATTAAATTAAATTAAATTAAATTAAATTAAATTAAATTAAATTAAATTAAATTAAATTAAATTAAATTAAATTAAATTAAATTAAATTAAATTAAATTAAATTAAATTAAATTAAATTAAATTAAATTAAATTAAATTAAATTAAATTAAATTAAATTAAATTAAATTAAATTAAATTAAATTAAATTAAATTAAATTAAATTAAATTAAATTAAATTAAATTAAATTAAATTAAATTAAATTAAATTAAATTAAATTAAATTAAATTAAATTAAATTAAATTAAATTAAATTAAATTAAATTAAATTAAATTAAATTAAATTAAATTAAATTAAATTAAATTAAATTAAATTAAATTAAATTAAATTAAATTAAATTAAATTAAATTAAATTAAATTAAATTAAATTAAATTAAATTAAATTAAATTAAATTAAATTAAATTAAATTAAATTAAATTAAATTAAATTAAATTAAATTAAATTAAATTAAATTAAATTAAATTAAATTAAATTAAATTAAATTAAATTAAATTAAATTAAATTAAATTAAATTAAATTAAATTAAATTAAATTAAATTAAATTAAATTAAATTAAATTAAATTAAATTAAATTAAATTAAATTAAATTAAATTAAATTAAATTAAATTAAATTAAATTAAATTAAATTAAATTAAATTAAATTAAATTAAATTAAATTAAATTAAATTAAATTAAATTAAATTAAATTAAATTAAATTAAATTAAATTAAATTAAATTAAATTAAATTAAATTAAATTAAATTAAATTAAATTAAATTAAATTAAATTAAATTAAATTAAATTAAATTAAATTAAATTAAATTAAATTAAATTAAATTAAATTAAATTAAATTAAATTAAATTAAATTAAATTAAATTAAATTAAATTAAATTAAATTAAATTAAATTAAATTAAATTAAATTAAATTAAATTAAATTAAATTAAATTAAATTAAATTAAATTAAATTAAATTAAATTAAATTAAATTAAATTAAATTAAATTAAATTAAATTAAATTAAATTAAATTAAATTAAATTAAATTAAATTAAATTAAATTAAATTAAATTAAATTAAATTAAATTAAATTAAATTAAATTAAATTAAATTAAATTAAATTAAATTAAATTAAATTAAATTAAATTAAATTAAATTAAATTAAATTAAATTAAATTAAATTAAATTAAATTAAATTAAATTAAATTAAATTAAATTAAATTAAATTAAATTAAATTAAATTAAATTAAATTAAATTAAATTAAATTAAATTAAATTAAATTAAATTAAATTAAATTAAATTAAATTAAATTAAATTAAATTAAATTAATTAAATTAAATTAAATTAAATTAAATTAAATTAAATTAAATTAAATTAAATTAAATTAAATTAAATTAAATTAAATTAAATTAAATTAAATTAAATTAAATTAAATTAAATTAAATTAAATTAAATTAAATTAAAATTAAATTAAATTAAATTAAATTAAATTAAATTAAATT